>CM046377.1:38583896-38833896 GCA_025413485.1 Ficus microcarpa | reverse complement strand
TTCTATATATTATTTGCGTCTTTATATGTTTAATATTACAATAACATGCTTCATACCGAAAGTAAAATTTAAAATAAACAAATCTGAAAAAGAAAAGATGGTATGGAACCGAAAACACATTTCACAAGAATGGAATAGCTATTAGCTAATGATCTAGTTCGGTAATTTGTACTAAGGCATCCTGATTTTTTTTTTCGTAGTGCTAAAAACACTAACTCTAATCTTATCTTTTGAGTACCAACTTATATAACATGTATGAGTTGTCATTATTTTATTGATAAGTATTTGAAGTATTGCCACGTAATTGATTGCATCTAACAATAAAAATTTGGCACGTGAGTTGATACTCAAAATGTGAGATTAGAGTCGGTATCCGTAAGTTTTTTTTTTTTTTTTGGTCAATTATAAAAGTTAGACCCTAAAGTTTCTAATTTAGAATTTAAGACTTCAAGTTTGACAGCCATTGACAATGCAATGGAATTGCTAACAGGCATCGATTCAAAGACAACAAATAAAGGTCCAAATGTAAAAATTGAAAACTTTAATTAGGGTCCAATTAATCAGTTAACAAAATATTTAGGATGTATTAATGTAGTAGGGCATTTCTGTCCACAAATTGATATATTGAATTTCAATTTAAATCTTTTGACAACGCGTTTTCACTTATAAAAATTGGAATTACTGTTCAAACCTATCAATCAGACGAAATTCAAGTTGCCAACAATGTTTTTCAAGTTGTCAAATACTAAGGGTCCGTTTGGTGAATGAGTTGAGTTTGAGTTGAAATGAAATTTTTAAGTTTGAATTGAGTTGACTTTTTAAAAAGTAGTCATAAATTTTGTTGATTTTTCAGAAAAAGACAAAAATTTAGATGAAAAAGTACAGTTTAGTTAAAGTTAAACCTTGTTATGCATAAGAAGTTCAAGAAGCACCACTAGCTAGTACTAAATAAAAACTAAAAAAAAAATTTTTTGATTGGCAATGATCTGTAATTGAACGATCTAAGCTGTACATGTTGTGTTGTAGTCATCTCGTTAGGGGTTCTGATTTTGATTCCCATTGTCAGAATTTCAGGGTACACTTGACTCTTGAGAGATAAGAACAGAAAGCTAGGAAATGGCCGGCCGTGTATGTATATATATATATATATATATATATCATGAGAACCCATGCCTATATTTTTAATTAAAAATAAGTTCTTGTAATATATACTTTTCATTGCTGTACTTTGTAGTACTTCAAAACCCAATTATATTGTGTCCAACACTTACGTGGAATCAATCGTAGAGGAAAATTATTCCATTGTATATTTCATCATCATCACCATCATCATCATCATTATTATTATTATGGTCAAACAGATTCCATAATTTAATGAAATTAATAGTACTTCATTGCTGTACTTTGTGCCACGTTGAAGTGTTTTGATTAGATGGTTCAATTTTTTTAAAGGAAAAAAGCTAAGGATTAGAGCTGGAGCTAATTGCAGAAACTGAAGTTTAGTTTATCGGTTCAATCATTCACATATATCGCAATTTAATTTGTTAATCTTGTGACTTTTTTAATTGGTTGACATAGCTTTGTTAAACAGCTTGCTTTCCTAGTGCATGGTGAGGTGTGTGTTTCAGTGTTTGCTTCCATTGATGCTTCGCGACACTTAGTATTACTATTGTTAAATCTTATTAGACCTCTTAATTTTATATTATCGAGATTCATAAAATTACAAAATAAAATAAATAAATAAGAACATGCAATAATCAATGTGAGAGCTACGTTGTTATTTTAATGATTGTCGTAAATTCATAATTATTATAAAGAATTCTCCATTTATATCCCTAAAAACAAAAAATATAAAGAAAATTAGAGTAGCCAATTTTACAAGTGTAAAATTCGTAAACTACTCTTAATGAAACATATAAGGTCGAGTTGTGTTTAATTTTTGTGTCACAATAATAATTAGATTCAAACCTATGAATTTGGTGATAAATGGGGCAAGTATTCAAACGTACACACACACACCCCTTTCTGGGCTTTTTCGCTATGATGAAGTGTGATATCTATTCTTATCAATTTAAACATATATATATATATATATATATATATGTATACATGCATATACACATGTATTAATAATATTTTTTTTTGTTAATATAAATAATATTATTAGACCAACACCAGAAAGTGAGGCAATAAATAACAACGTCCCAAAGCTTACACAATTGTAGTTGGAAGAGGGGGAAAAAATTAACAAATAATGTGTATAACGAGTTCATAGTGTCAGTTAATGGAAACTCTTCTCGAAAAAGGGGATTATCCTATTAATTATATATGGTTCTTATTTATTTAAAGGGATATTCAAGAGTCAGTACTCAACCCCAACATAAAAAATTATAGTATATCGTGAACTTTGTTGAACAGAACATGGGTTCGGATGGTCAAAGTAAACTCAATTTTAAAATAATTAAACAAAATGGGAGAACTTAATTTAACCTATAGAAGTTGATAAGAAGTTGGTTTTTATATTTTACAGTACTACTAAAAACATAATCAATAATCAATGGTCCCCTAACCATATGATGTAGTGAAGCTGGCAAATCTGATCTGTAACGCGTAAACGACTTTATTTTAATCACAGCACAAAACCAACTCTAACTAATTGCCACCTCCTAATTCTCTTAATTAAGCCTTATCATGCAAAAATCCTTACTTGGAGAGCTTACGTAGCATGCATAATATATAATATTGTTTGAATTAACGTAATAAAAAGTTAGTATAGTCAATACTGTTACAATATTAATTATGTATATATATATATAAAGTAAGTTCGTTTTAGTTGAGATCTAAACGTGCCTTGACTTACGTTCATAGTTTGATGTTTTTCTAATTATGTGTGTATAATTATATAATTAATTAATAAGGCGTGTTTATCAACAGTACACATGCCAAATGCAGCTTAATCCCTGCTAATTTTCATGTTTCCTTTACATTAATGTTGTACTTTAAGGTGTGTCTACCAATAAGTACGTGCTAAAAATATGTCCATTACAAGTTTCATGAGTTGACAACTCTTTTTTTTTTTTTTGTTGGAAAAAAGTTTTTTTTTGAAGGCAATCAGTGTTAATATATCCCTTTGGACATAAGCAAAAGGGTTCTTCGCTAGCTAATAGAAATGTTCGTTCATGGCCTTATTATTGCGCATGCCATATCCTTCAATAAGAAACGCATCATTTCTGTTCGATCAAATATATATATACGATAAGGATTCATAAAGATCATATGATCTCAAGCACTTCAAATCAAATGCTAAATGACATGCGCAATAAAATCCTAATAAAAAGATCACAAAAATTCGAATCTTTTATCTCAAACCCATCACAATAGTTTATTACCGCTATGCCATCATTTGACGGTAGAGTTGATATAATTCTAATTAACCAAATTATTGGATAATCTTGGCCTTTGATTTGATTGTTTGTTTGTTTTGTTTTGTTTTTTGTTTTTTGTTTTTTGCTTTTCGGGGGTTTACTTGTCCAAATGCAATGTGATAGATATATAATTATGGTCATGGGGTCTCCCTATGATCATATCGTAAGGACAAACGCAACCTTAACTTTTGAAGAATCTATGCTTGTGGCCAAATTCATCAATTGGCGTTATAACCTAAAAGTTTTGCGGATAGACTTCTTGATATTATGGCTTTTGACTTGCAAATATGATTCATTTTAATTTTCATCACTTAATTAAACAAGTGAAATTTGCGTTTTGAGCCAATCTTTTTTTGTTTTAATTAAAACTCTATTTACTTTTTTTTTTTTTTTTTATAATTACAATCAAATGAGAGAATTCAAACTCTAAATTTTAATATTAAAAACAAGAATGTGGATTTATTGTTAGCCTATAACTACAATCACAATATTTAATCAATATTATTCCTTTAGAAAAAAAAAATCAATTTTTGGCTATAAATCAAGGTGTATATTCCTGAAATAAGCTCACACGATGTACATTAAACCCTAAAAAAAAGAGGGGGGGGGGGGGGCGCCGGGCCTTGTTAAATACATGTTCTTCAAAACGCCAGCTTACATAAAGTCAAACCTTATAAGATAATCTTAATTATTCATCGAAATAAAAATAGGTTTGAAAGATAAGGGAATTTGCATGAAATTATCATCAGTTATGAGTGCATTTTACTGTGATATAAACTGACGCATAATAGTAGTTTTGTTTACCATATAATCAATTTAGGTGGCATGAATAAACAATGATGATTAGCTCAAAAACGAGTCGTTAATAGCTTGACAAGCTAGTTTACAAATTTGTGATGCATATATATATATATATATATTATATTTCACAACCAAAACAGAGACATCCATAATCTATATGTTTGTAATGTCATTATATTTACGTATATTTTCTTGCCCTTTTTTTTAAGATAATATTTTTAAAATAGTCTTTTCTTGCATATTTGGCCATAATTTCATCACCGAAAGAAGAATATAGATCTAGAGAGGAAATCATCTTTTTAGTAGAGTTTTTGCTTTTGTTTTTAGTCAATAGAAGAAGAGAAAGTAAAAGCTATAACTTTTTAGTAAATATTTAAGAACCATATCTTTAGAAAAGCTTATGATATAAAAGTAATTTTAAATTTTTCTACTAAGTGATAAAAATGTAAAATTCAAGTTAATAATGTCGAATTTAAATTTTGATTAAAGTTTTAAAGTCTATTTAGAATATATATATATATTTTTTCTAGAAGCCATATTTTATCCCTTTGAGTACAAGAAGCTGTTTCAGAGACTAGAAGTTATTCCAATGAATCATCCAAATACTTTCAGAATCACCGTTCAACTTTTAGAAAGAAAAAGTAAATGTTGTAACTTTTCAGTCGGTATTTGAGAACCATATTTTTTAAAGAGCTTATAAAGTCAAAAATATATTTAAAGTTTTCTAATTAGTAATAAAATGGTTAAATTGAAAATTATAACGTTTAATTAAACTCTGATATAAGTTTTAAAGTTTATTTATGATTTTTTTTTTCAAAAGCCATATTTTATTCCTTTGAGTACAAGAAGCTCTTTTAGAGATTAGAAGATCTTTTGACGAGTCATTTAAATATTTTTAGAAATAATTTTTAGACCCAGAAAGTTAAAAATAATTTCTAAAAAGCTCTGTCAAACAAGTCTTATATGCACTCAAATCTCCCTCCCTGGCGCTGCCAAGTGTTTCTGTCCAAGTGAAAAAAGATGCCCTGTGACTGTAGGGCATGCAACCAATTATAAAGGACTCTAAATACATTCCCCCAAGACATTGTCCTTTGAGAAATAGCTAAGAGTTGCATTGGGAGAAACAAAATATAGGACCATTCATGCATAGTGATTTAATTGGCTTGATTCCCTTCCTTCCATCTCAAGAACTCTCTCTCTCCTTCTCTCTCTCTCTCTCTCTCTTTCTCTCTCTAAAACACATGGTGCTGAGTAATGGTGTCTCTCACAAGGCATCCATAAGGATGACAAAAACAAGGCTAGGTTGCCTGTACATAGATTTGGTTTTTGGTCCTTGTCTTTCATTATCTTACTAGCTTCATCACCCTCTTCAATTATTATTAAATCGTTTTCAAGCAAAAAGTATATAATATAATATTTCTAAACTATAATTTAAACACAGAACTCAATTGTATTATATATACATAATGAGCAACATATGTATAGCCAACAAAGTCATGCATGATTTATAGCCTCATGGGCATGATATCTGGTCGGCAGTCACTCTTTTTCCAGATATATATATATATATATATAACATGTAAACTGCTAACCATGAACTAATTATTAATATGTTTAATGAACTTTCAAGCAATCAATAAAATATGGTATATTCTTTCTTGGAAATTATGAAACAACATATTTGCTTATCTCGAAATGAAATTCATAATTATATTAATATGTTTCCCAATCTGTGTCAGCCAATGTGACTATTTAATGCAAATCAACGAGAACTTTGATCATTTCAAGTTTCAACCTTTGATTAATAACTAGATGATCAGACACTCAGTTTAAGTTTCATTATAACTAATTAACTACTTAACCGTATTAGGGTTCCGTAACGGTTTAGCAACCGTATTAGGGTTTTGTAATTTCAATGTTATTTTTTTTTCACTTATAATTAACTTTATTTATCCATGGAGTATGTATTTTTTCCATATATTATTTCTGAAAATACTTTTACTATTAAATATAACATTTTCTTTTAAATAATTAGGATGAACATTCACGTAATTAAGGAAATATATTTCCCAGTACTTAACTTTTTTTTGTAGTAGTAGTTGTAGTAGTAGTCTAGAAAGTACTAAAAACATATATATATATATATATATATATTTTAATCTAGGGCAATATATGTGTAAACAAATTTCATCACGTAACTCCGGGCATATGATCATGCTGCAGCAAAAGTCCACTCATAATTTGGTTTATTTTAGAGATATTACTAATAATAAGTTCGCGTTCATCATGGCATATTCTTGAAAGCCAGATGGGGACATATAACTAATCATGTTTTATATATATATATATATATTATTGACTTTCATGTTGAACAGTAGTCTCGCTATATATCCCAATATATTATTCATGCATATGCATTTAGTAGTTAAGCTATATTATATACATATAAATACACACACAGACGCACTCACATATATATATATATGTATATGTATATATGTGGTCAAACTGAAACTTAAATTAGTTCATTTATATATGTAGTTGCCTTCTTTGATATGTAACATGGAAAAACGACAATACCCAAAAAGCAAATTATCTGTCTCTATCATATACGTATAACAAGCATCAATCGTGAAGCAACAATTTTACTTTCCTGAAATATCATTTGATATATACATTATGAGCTTTGGAAGCTTATGCCCATCTTACCTACTAGTTTATTGGGAAGTAATTATATATAATATATAATATATATATGTATGTTCACTAGCTCTATATTGCTCGAAAAATCTATGAATGTACTCGAGATAGCTGACGAATTGTGATCACAATTTATATTATGATCTTTTGCTATATCTATGAATTATTTTCATGATGATTCATTGTGTCCTTGTTATCTTTATCCTTTGTCATTGTCGTTGGCATCCTCAATGTAACAATTTATCTTATATTATTTATATTATAATATATCCACTATGAATCACGATGGCTTTTTTTTTTAATTAATTAAGTAAAAAAATTTGATTAAGACTATATTTTAATTAAGTCTTAATCAGTTTGTTATTTATATTTGGCAGTCAAAAAGGAAAATATTCATAAATTTTCTTATATGCTTGCCGTTATTCCTAGGGTATCTCTTGTTATTCTTCTACCCTTTTTTTTTTTTTTTCCTGATCTTCTTTTCTTTTGTTTATATTCAACTTCGTCAATCTTTTCCATTCTTTACAGGATCTCTCTCCAACAGGATTTTTTTTTCTTTTTTATTTTCACATTTTTTCTTTTCATGTTAAATATATATGTATCCATTTAGATTTTTTTTTATGGCGATGGTCTTGTCGACACAAAACTCTATCTAACTAATTATTGTGGTTTTTTTATTTATGTTTATCGTTTTATAGGGTCTTTTTTAGATATGTAGCTTTTAAGTGTTAGACCTAATTTACAATTTTTGGAGAAGATCAGCATTGTCAATTGGTTCGTAGTTGTCTTTATGTTGAAGGCAGATGACATTTTGAAAGAACCAAAATTATTTCTTATATTTGGAAGTTGATTTCTCTTCTTTGTGGAGTTATATGCACTCCATATAAAAATAAAAAAAAAAAAGGAGGAAAAAAAAAAAAGATAAAGAAGGTGTATAACTAAGTGGTATTCTTTCTTTAATAGGACATGCTTATAGGGAGTGCTGAGAATTCGATAACTTGACCATTTTATGTTAAAACTTGTGAATTTCAAATGTTGAAGTTGTATAAATTAAGATAGGCTCCTAAATTTTAATAGGACTTCGATAACTTGTACATTTGAACTATATAAATGCGAAATTTGAGCATTAAAATAATTGTAGATTGTAATAAACTTATATAGACCGATATTGATACCTTGAAGGTAACATAAAGGACAAAGGGGAGAGAAATGGAAGGATCGGTATGATTCTTCTCTCTAATCCTTTATATTTGGATTTATCCAGAAATTGACGTTCTCTGATGACTTGAAATTAATTGTCCAGTCTATTCACTCCACTTTTTTCTCTTCCCAGATAATTATGAGTCCAAAAATCTTCTTCTGATTGTCTTGCTATTCTCCCTCTCATCCACAAACTACTGGACACCAGTTTGGGCAGAAGCCACTCATGGGCATTTTGTACTTGTCAAGGGTAACATGCAAGAATATCATAAATTTGACACCTCCTTAAATTCATGCCCAGCATAATATTAAAGTTGATAATTTTGTCATTTCATAACACTAAAATTATCAACTTCAATGTTAGAGTTGGCAAAATTATAAAAAAGTATTCAAAACATAGCTCTCTATCTAATTTTCTCGATTAACCAATTGGTGATGATGCAGCCCACCTTCATGTTCTTTGTTTTTCAATCTTTAGACCCTTGAACTTAGAGATATATACATGAATAAGTTAACTTGATCGACTAAATTTTTGGATTTCCACTAAGGATATCTTAATATAATTAAATACTAAATATTGTTTCACTTACAACGTACATGATTGACGAGCTCATGTAGTACTCACCCCTATCTCTGAAAGGGGCTTATGCACTCCACTCGCTGTTTACTAAACGAGCGTTAGAGCGAGCGAGCAAAGCCTTCAATTTAGTGTCCCCCAATTTCTCACCCTACTCTTTCATTTCTGTTTAAGACGATAGATCATGATCAGGTTTGTTTGGCATCCATGCCCCCTGCCCTCCAAATATTATGGGAGCCTTTCGGCTCAAACAATTCACACTCCCGAGCGGCCGGCGAGCGAGTGGCTAGTGGCCAATAGAGCCCTAATTGAAGGCATTCCTCTCTGCGGGTGGCACTCAAGGAACCATGGGACACTCCATGCAAAGCAAGCAAGTCATAGGGGTGAGACGCCCGCAGAAAGACCTCAATTCTCATTAGGAGGTCGAACCAAGGACCTATGGAAGTCGGGGTATATGCCGTCCCCATGGGCAACGCAACAGTGCCAAGAGGAAGGAGTTTAGAGGCCTTACTGCTTCTTTTTCTTTCTAATCAGATCATTGGTTATTTTTATTTTTGTTTTAAACTTGAGAACAGGAATGGTTTGATAAAAAGTCAGTTGACTTGGGTCGTTTTTCCAAATTTTCCTCTCTCACTCTATGTCTAACGAATAAACCAATGCTACCTCATTGAAAGGTTTTTGTAAATTTGGTGATCTAATTCCCAACGGCCATATAAAATTCTATTGAATAGAGAGACCTGACTAGTTATATATGCTTTATCATTTGAGTTTTCATTTATATAATATCATCAAAATTTATAAATTACCATTTTTTTAAATTGAAATAGATATGTCGAGAAAAATCATTAAGTTACCGCCGAGATTTCCATATTTGAGGGAGACCGTGATATCTTTTAAATTTAATATCTTTTGCATCAAAATATCTGGGAAATATAGAGAAAAATGTCAAGAAATATCAGTAAAAGTATCGATATCGGTAGAACGTAATGCAATTTTTACGAAAGGAAACATTGGAAATTTTGGTGGAAATATCCGGAATTTCAGTGGAAATTGTAGTTTTAAAATTTTCAAAATTTTGGATTTCTATCATTTATTATCTTTTTGAACATGTACAGTTATCTTCTATTTTTTTAAAATAGATGATGAGAGAGAGCAACTAGCAACTAGTATGTCATAATTATCTTATAAAAAAAAAAGAGATAAAAGTAAAATAAAAGATAACACATAAAAGTTGAGAGAATATATTTTCTAGACATCTACAAATTTTATACAATTTCTTATTTTATGAAAGTGCATTACGAAGAGATCAAGAAACCTACGTATAACATGTTTATAATTATATTCAACTATTCAAATAACATATTATGACACCAAGTTTGCATAATTAGGATGACATCTCAATTATGTTTGAATCTCATTGGACTTCATTTTAGTATTATAACATATAAGATATATTATATTTCTTATGTAAAAATAATGTATTTATTTATGTATCTTTTTAATATTTGTGCAATCCTAAAATGTTATAAATATATTTTAAAATATATTTCAGTAGCTTATGTAATTTTCTTCGATATTAAAACTGATACCAATAATATTTCCAAAATTTTCATAAAAATGGACTACTAATATTTACATTGATATGGATATTTTCATCCTTGCATTAAACAATCATGTGCTGAAATGCAAAAGAAGAGTTATTTTCACTTTTGAAAAATTTAATTGTTACATAGACTAAATAATATAAAAAAATCAAGTTAGCTACATAAAGCTTATAATTTTAACCGTTATTCGTTTTATAGTTGTTTCATAAACTACCAAAAATTAAAACTACATATATAAGAAGAAAATGAGTAAATAATCAAAAGTTTAAGAAATTATGTACAAACTCAGACTTGTGTTTCTAAACTCAAAAATAATCAAACTCCGAGTTATTTATATGAAATCGACGTGGGTTTACCAAAACAATAAGAAATTCAACGATAACAATTGAAGCATCACTCTTGCCGGCTTGGGAGCATGCTTGGATAAAAACACAGATTTCCTCCAAACTGTTATCTCTTGAATTATCTTTTGCTTTTTCCCAATATTTACAAGATTAAAATTAGATAATAAGACAATAAGACCTACTCGTCATAGGAAAATCATAATGTTTGCCATCATGCATGCCTTCAACTTGAGAGAAAATATTATCTATATACATTTTTGAAGAGAAAGGGGGGGGGGGGGGGGGGTGGGCGGGGCGCCCGCAAAAAGAAAGAAGAAAGACTTCCAACTTTTCAACACTAAAACCATCTTGTTAATCACGATCGTAAGCATGGGCATTGGTGATACATCTGCGATGTTTCTCCTGTTACCAACAAATATGTTTTCTTGTATTTTATGATGTGTTTTTCTTCTAGGCATTTTTGGGCTGACATCACAGTTCGCAGGCATTGCAGAGGAATGATGATCATTCTTTCTTTTTTCCTTTTTTCTTTTCTTTTTTTTTTTTCCCCTTTTTTTGGCGAAAATTTTTGCCTCTTTTATCACGTCAACAAAATTGGTTCATGTGATGTACTAAAGTTTTGATGATATGGTACTTTCAATATTATCATCAAATATTTTAGTAAATTTCTGCGTGCTTTTCTTCAGTTTGGATACACTTTTTGTAGAGAATCCCTAAACTAGACATATCCACGGAAACTGCAATTCTTATGATCGATTTCTTAAGCAATTCCTCTCATCCTCTAATAAATTTAGCTCTTCATTTCAGCATTCGGAAAGCTCTTTTTAGTACTTGGTGAAGTTTTTGTGGGAAATTTTGAAGCTGACTCCATTTTTTTTTTTTTTTTTTTTTTGTAGGATCCAAACAATGAGACTCCAGAATGCAGATGTACTTGAACCAGCAGTCCAGTACAGATGATTTAAGACATATTCCGAGGGAGGTTTTGTAATTCCACAAGAAGAAACGTCGACACTGCCCTAAGAGTAGTAAGAAAAATAGGAACCCTTTCTGCACTTTCTCACAAACATTTCCGGACTAATGGCACAAGCAACTCTCCATTGTATTCTTTGGTAGGTTTACGCTATATCAAGCAACAGGGGAAGTCTATTTTCACCATTATGGAGAAAAGTGCTTTCGAGGAACGAGGTGCTGATGAATGCTGTGTGGCTATGGGCAGCCATTTGCTTGGTTCTTGTATTGCCCATTTTTAAGCCGGATGTGGTCTTTACAGCCATCATTTCCGCAAGCACAATTGGGTGGGCAGGAGGCTATGCTGTAACCGATCTTCACAAGGCTGGTAACAGATGAAGAGAACTTCAAAACAGGACCTCTCTATTTGTGATAGCAAGAAAGCCAATTTGCTTGGTGGCCTTCTTGCAGATATGCATATGCAGCCTACATGTTGCTTACCGTGTACACTCACAAGTGAAGAACTTTCACCTACTCCCGATGGCTCTCGAAGTTTTGTTTGACGCTTGTAATGCTTTGGTAGGTCTTGGATGACGTACACAATTGACTTTAAGTGTTCTACCAAAGACGCACATAATATGGAAAAAAGGTGGTTGTCGTATGAACTGATCTAATGAAGCGACCGCTCAAACTTTCAATTTATTTGGTTTTTCCAACTCAGGAGTGAGAGTTATCTGTATAAACATTCCAAAACCGAAGAGATTAATAATGGAAAGAATTAAGTATACTTACATTTTGGTGTGACAATGGTTCCGGATTTTGTGAAATTATGATACAAATATTTCCTGGGATTCCATAGGGGACGACCAATATTGCAAGAGTGACTCTATGGTTAGCCTTCGGGTTGTGCTAAGCATCGATATGAAAAATCGACAGCCATCGATTTTGTACTCTTCGAGGGGATTCCTATGCCCAAAACTCCTTACGTTCACCTGCCAGTCATTCGATGTAAGTATGGAGGTGCTGAAACGCCAAATGCAAACATTAAAAAAAAAATTACATGTGTATATATATATATATATGCATTGTATACCGCTGAGTTCAGCCTGTTCATGTTTATCAGATGATCCCTCCAGAAGCAATCTAGAGTCTTCACAAGAACTGCCTTCTGTATAGTTCCAAAAGAAACAGTATTAGAAATAATATGCAGGCGCATCAGAGAACCGTCGGTAGGTCCCCTTTTTGGCGAGAATCTAGGGAGAAAATTAGAACAAAAAGGAGATGATTACTGGTCATAACCCAGGATCTTACCTCAACCTCTGCCACATATGCATCATCATATCCAGATTCTTGTACAACAACCAAATATGAGGCTATTAAAAAATCACCAAGATACTTGCGGAGGAGGTTACTGATAGCTCGGTACCTACCGTTACTATATCAGACACATCAACGAGTCAAATTACTCCAAGGCTCCATAAAAACTTAAAAAAAAAAAAAAAAAAAAAAACAACAACAACAACAACAACTGTCAGCTATGTTAAATGTGTGCTAAACTTTACTAACGTGGTCAAATCATCAGAGCATATGGAAAGCCAACGTTTCAATGAAGCACTCTTCTTGTGGATTCCTCTAAAGGCATTTGGAGGTTTTGGTAGGCCTGGAAGATGAAAGTCGCTGATATCTATAGAACTTAGTTCATGTGCTTCTTCTAAAGATTTGAATAAAGTTTCCTCGGTAATTCCTGCAAATGAGTCTGCAAAAGTTCCGTTTCAGAACTCAAATATTTTTCATGTCCAGTGTAACAGAAAGACTGGAAGGTACAGGGACATAGAGAGTGAAGGTTAATCTTATAGAATCTCACCATCCAAAAGCTTCCCCCCAATAAGGGAAAACTCCTTCAAGAGCTTTCCTAAACTCCAGCTTGTTGGATGCTATCAATCAGTGTTAAAAAGAGGAAATGAATTTCGGGTCCCAAAAAATATAAGATTCAAAGTAGGTATCATACTACCTGCAGTGGATCAACATTCGCAAAGACGATTTCATCCACCACTGCTTGCATGTACCTGAAGACCATTTTCATTGAGCGCGTGTACAGAACACCATCAACAGTAGAACGATTGAAAATTACACGCTAATCATATATCATCAATGCAAGTGATTGAATTAGAGAGCTTTAACGCAAAGGAATAAAAAGTATATATATAATATATATAATCCTAAAATCAGAAATCCTTGCTGTAGTCTTATTCACATTTGATTATCTGTATCTTCTTTTAAACCTCAAGTCCGATGATGATCCTCATTTTCCCTTCTCGTTTGTCCCATGATGAGTGCTCATATAAATACAAAGCTGAACTTGGCCTCTTGCAAAGTTTTCAGAGCATAGCAGATTGTTTGCTATCAATTCTAGATTGTATAATTTGGCTGGGTAATAAACTAAATCATGAAGATATAAAAGGGCACTCACTGGAATATGTGCTGGGAACAAGTTGCATTATCACCAGTTAAAATTGACTGCCTAAGGTCGTAGACATGCTTTCTCTGAACCTGGTAAAGAGAAACAAAGAAAAAAATGACCCAAATAAGGCAACAAATCTGAAATCTGTGATTTAAGTTCGACCCTCCAAAATCTTACCCACATCATAGTATACTTGGTTTTTATGCACACATGAAAATTGTGGAGGAACTCAACCATCAAACCGTTGTTAACAGAAATAAGTAATATGATTGTTGCCACTGACTACCTTATTAAAAGTTTAAGACGTTTGTTTTCCCTATATAGGGAAAAAGTTTGTAGTAAGTACCTCAATAAAGTACATAGATATGAACCAATGACAACAATTAGCTCTTTGAATAACACATTTTATTCTCAAAAGCATACCTCTAAAACTTCATCGAACTCAACCAAGCTCTTTCTTATACCAAAGAAGTATTTCTCCGCATTAATTTGCAATGCCAAAAGCTAACAAACAAACGAATATTAAACAGAATCATGGAAAATGAGTGAAAAACTCTATAAAAATAGTATACCAAGACCATGGACAAGTAATCACCTGTTTTACTATTGCACCACCTTCAATTGGGAGATCCTCATCATTTGTAATTCTTGAAATAAGTCTAACAGCCCACTCGGTGTCAAAATTAAACTTCCGAAACATCTCATCCTGCAAGCTGTTGTGTCAATGCATAAGAATTAGGGAGTAGATCCACAAAAAAACCCATAATCTCAACTAATTCAAGCAGCCAAAACAAATAACCCCTCAAGTTGAAGCCATTTTACGAGTAGTGTGTTAGGTAAACCATGCACGTGTTCTCTTGGTGGTAAAGTCCAAACCAATGAAATTACCTCACCATAAACCGTGTTGAACCAGGATCACCTTGCCGTCCAGCTCTGCCACGGAGCTACAAAGATATGTTTTTCCAATGAGAATCAAAATTTAAGATCCAACTTCAAAACAAGGAAGCACAAGCACACATGGACGTGAAGAAACATAATAACAATATTGCCACGACAAACTCATTTACTGTTTGAAGCTAATAACAGGTATGATTTTTTTTTTTTTTTGGCTGAATAAAATAAATATGATTAAGATCCCATAGATATTTTTGCAGTGAAAGAAAGAACAAATATCATCTTGATAGATTTTGTGCGCCACACCCACAAATTAAGCTTTTCCAATCGCAGCTAAGCTATTGAATTGAAAGCATGATATAGTTTTCAAACAAAAGAATGCACAACCTTTCCCTCACGTAAGAGAAAAACAAAGGAGTGATATGTGTATTTTTCATGTTATATAGATGATAGAAAGGAAAAGAGAAAAATGATAAAAATCACAGCTTTTTCCGGAAAGATTATCTCTACATGCCAGATAGGCGCTTTCAAAATGTAACCCAGATAATGAAATCTCTGTTCACCCGAAAACTGAATGCAAAAATGACTGACCTGGTTGTCTATTCTCCGGGACTCATGCAAGGATGTCCCAATCACATGAAGACCACCGAGCCTTTTCACTTCAGACCCTTCTTTTAAACAGTGGGCCTCACAATCGTTCAGAACTGACAGGTAAGCTAGGGCAATAGTCGGGCCAAGAGGGTACATCTCTGACTGTTCGTTGGCTAATTTCTCTAGCTCTTGTGAATCAACTGACTGACTCATTTCGACAGAGTCTGATATCATAGATCTTGCCTCCTTTTCTGTCCAGTTCTTACCCTCACCTTTGCGTACATATTTAGCTGAAAATTCATATATCACATAACAGAATGTCACAAGATCTTACTTATGACTGACAAATATTTTAATATTACACATCATGTTCCTGGAATGAGAGATTGGGAGAGGACAATCACAAACCCATTAGGGCAGTCTTAGCCAACAGAGCTAATGATGATGGTCCAACCTTTATCTTGGGCAAGGCCTGCACAAAAAGATTAATTAGAAACAAAATTTTATTACTTATTTAGGTGTTTAGAAACCAAAAGTAATACCTTTTGAGTTCCTGTCTCTCCTTCAACTTCAATATTAGGAGCTTCTTTTGTGAGAAATGAAAGTAAGCTGTCCTCGATAATCTCTTTAGCAAGCATCTACAGTTGGTATTACCAGAAAATGCAATAAGGTCCTTCCTACTCAACCTCATAGGTACCAAGTAGGATATTAAATATTAAACGGGGAAATAAATATGCATAAAGACAGTACATTTCCATATTTCACTAAATGACGGACATAATGCAAGGACTTTCATGGTATATCATGATACAGTCGATGAAAGAACTTACCTTAGGATTTCCTCCTAGGATTATGTCAGTGCCTCTGCCAGCCATATTTGTAGAAATAGTGATGGCGTATTTTCGTCCTGCTTGGGCAACGATTTCAGCCTCTCTAGCAGCATACTTTTTAATTTATATATTTTTTGGCCAACAAAAAATGAATTAGAAACACACCGGTGCAAAAATGTTTATAAATATATATATACATATATATTTATATTTCAAATAAGTAAAATAAAGACTGTCTTCAAATAAAAATCTTGTACAAGTTAACTACCTTTGATCTAGCATTAAGAACGTTGTGGGGGATATTCCATTCCGTCAGCAGATCAGACAAGTATTCAGAATTCTCAACACTGCAACATGAGGATGAATACGATAATCAGGAAAGTGATAGTTAAAGGTAAATAAACCCAGGATGGGGTATCAACCACCACGATTTGGCTCCCTTCATTATCAAAATGCATCTATTAACTATAAAATTTATACAGTCTATCTTATTTCATTCGGATAATCACATTCTATTATCCAATAAATTTTCTTTGACCAGCTTATATGTTACAATCAACACTGCTTATATTACAGCTTCACCTCTCAATTTACCCTCCACAACCTAATTAGGGGGAGTAATGTAAGGCTGATATTGGGCAGCAGAGACATAACATTAAGCATTTATACGAGCCAAAAAGTGAAAAATTGAGGCTCTCATGTTAGAAAAGTTGCATAATGCAAATGTATGAAAATAATAAGATACTATGATCAGTAAACATCCCATACGCTGACTTACTGGGATAGATGCATAAGAATGCTATGACATGACATTACTCCAAGATAATCCCATGAATCCTTTGCCCAGATACGAGAAAATCCAAGTTTACCTTGTTGTCCCAACTAAAACAGGACGACCCTGTCTAAACATGTCTTCAACTTCTTGACGAACGTACTCCCATTTTCCCCGAGCCGTCTAAAATTTAGAAAAACACAACACATAAGTCAAGTTGAATGCAAAAACTTGGTGAAAGATAGACATATCACATGAAAAACTGCAAGTAATAGATAGCCTACGGCAAAAGCTTGGATGGGTAAATCTTTCCGGATGTTTGGCAAATTAGTGGGTACTTCAATAACTGGCATCTGAAACATCTTCAGAAATTCTTTCTCCTGAAATAAGGAGAGTAGAATTTTAGAAAGGGATTTATGTCTTCTAAGTTATAACAAAGAACTTTTACCAATAAAAAAGGTTATCAATGCTTGTAAACAACTGTACTTCAGTTTTTGCAGTCCCAGTCATTCCTGATAGCTTCGGATAGAGCTTGAATAGTGATTGATAAGTGATTTGCGCCACAACAACTGAATCAGCCTACGAACAAACAAATCCGAAGTCAGATCTGGATAAGAGTTTATTTCAATGAATGGAAAATGGAGAGGGGAAACTTAAGAAAAAGTCTAAAACGTAAAGACATACCTGAATTTTGAGACCTTCTTTAGCTTCTACAGCTTGATGAATCCCGTCGGACCATCTTCTCTTTTCTTCAACTCTGCCAGTCAACTGCAAGTATTTCTCAAATCTTATTTCTACTTCAATCAGCGACCTCTAATGTACTCTCACGTTAACATAACATCAATAATCACACATTTCTACCTATCCCTTCTGTCATCAATCTACGCAACCCAGGTAATAGGGTCCAAAAAAATTCACAGTTGAGTTTAAGTTTTGACGCTTCTAGCAAAGTTCAAGAGAGTAAAATACAAACTCAGCCTCCTTTGTTGTGCAGATGTTTTAAATATATTACTATCTAATAAAACTCAGTTTGGCAGAAATATGTGATTTTTAACGGTGGAATATAAACAAGTCATACTTCCAATTAGGGGTGACAAAAGGAAGTACCAAATTAAAAAGGATGCAGATAATTTAAGATGGAAAATGTAAATTCTTGTTCTACCTCATTGATTATAAGCGCCTGCCCATTTTTAACAATGTATTGCACATCTCGTCGGTAGAACTCTTTAGCCTTCAATGCATTCATCACAAACCTACATATTTCAAACTCCAATAATGAATAAAAAATCAAAACAAAAGCAACAATTAAGGTCGTTGACTAGAAAATATTAAATCAACTCACAAGCAAACGTCTGACTGTTTCAGTACACATATATAAACAGCATAAAGATCATTAAGAAAACACAAAAAAATGAAACTAAATTTCTATGTGTCAATGGTTTTTCTTCTTCTTTGCAAACTATAACAATTATGTCCTAACACAAACAAAAAAATAGTGCATGTTCACCTAGCCCAAGGGTCACTTTCATCCCACAAATCATGTGTTTCGAGAGCCATCTCAGCAAGCTCTATTCCATCTTCAGTCAGCTCCACTGAATTATCTTTGAGCTCCACATTGTAATGCTGTTTTAATTATTACATAAAGTAGAAAGATAAATTCACCATAATAAAGTAATTTAGACACAAGTATACAACTCAATTAACTTTTTTCCTTTGTGTAAAGTTCAACTCAGGAAAGGCAATAAACTAGACTTACAAGACCCCGTACAAGCAGCTCAGCCACTTTAGCAGCAACTGGGTAGCGAGCTGCATCTTTACTGGCCTGAGATAGAGAAGAGAGACAATAAACAAAGGATTTCTCCCATGGCTAGAAGTTTTTTACCAAACAAAACATCGATTTCATGATAGCAGTTAGTTATACTTCACAAAGTTGCAATTTACCTCACCACTTATTAACAAAGGATTTCTCCCATCGTCAATGAGGACTGAATCAACTTCATCGACTATTGCAAAATGAAATGGCTTCGGCCTGTTTATTCAAAATATGCCTCTAATCCCCAGGAAAGCAATTAATTTGAAATTTATGCATTCTAATCATGCTAAAAGTACCATCTCATTACAAGCTGTCCGTTGTTTCCAGCAAGATTGTCTCGTAGATAATCAAAACCAAGTTCCTGAAAAAATTGAGAAAGATAATTTCAAAATAAACCACCATACTACGACAACCACTACCCAAACAAAACAAACACTAAGGTACCACACGAAATTAAAAAGAGACATACTGAATTATTGGTGTATGTTATGTCACAATTATAATTTGATCTCCTCTCTTCAGCTGTCATCCCCCTCTATTTTACAAGGCAAAAATATTTAAAAAAAAAAAAAATCAGTATTGATGATAAAGAAACAGTGAGTATCTTGCAATAAAAGTCTTTGGACTTTATCCCAGCAAAGCAAACCCCTAAATAAAATACAAAATTTACCTGAATAAGACCCACAGAAAGACCCAAGAAACGATGAACACGGCCCATCCACTCGGCATCTCTTTGAGCAAGATAATCATTCACAGTAACCACTGTAGATATTAAAGTGACAGATAAGGAGCAGTGAACCATCAAATCAGATCCTTCTCAAAACAAATAGTAAATGGATTAATTAATGGACAAGACATACCATGAACACCTTCCCCAGTCAAAGCATTAAGATATGCTGCCAACGTCGAGACCAATGTTTTCCCCTCTCCAGTTTTCATCTCCGCAATGGAACCGTCATGAAGCACAGCTCCACCAATAATCTGGAATTCAAATTCCACAAAAAGTAAATGCTACTGAATACACAAAACAACAGCAAATGCGTGCGAGTGAGAGAGAAAGAGACCTGCACATCGAAGTGCCGCATCCCGAGCTTCCTCTTTGCAGCTTCACGAACAACAGCAAACGCTTCTGAAAAGATTTAGAAACATTAAAAACATTAATTAAGTCTTCACAACCCAACAAATCCAAATCAGAATGAAAAGAGCGGATAGATTTAAACCAGCTTGAATATCCGCCAGTGTTTGCCCCTCGCGCAACCTCTGCCTGAACTCCATAGTTTTAGCCCTAAGCTATAATTAAAAATAAAACCCATCATCCAAATTATCAATATGTGCACATTTAAAAAAAAAAAAAAAAAAAAAAAAAAACATTGCACAGAGAACCTGCTCATTGGAAAGTCTCTGAATTTGCGGCTCAAGGGCATTGACGGACTTCACGAGCCGGCAATAATCGCGAACAACCCAGTAGTTTAGACTGGTGAAGTCGCTCCAAGTCTTGGTGAGACCACCCAAATTTTCCTGAGCCATATTCAAAACGCGAAATGATGAGGAATTCCACACAAGCATATCGTCGAACACTTGGCCGGCAAGGAAGAGTTACCTTGAGAGATGCTACAGCGACTACGGGAGTGGATGACACAGACGTTGAAGTGGACGCCAGTCCAAAACGACGCCGTCGCCGACGAAACGAAGAAGAAGAAGAAGAAAACGACGGCGGAAGTAAGAAGGGCTTAGAACCGGCGAGGGCAGGCCGTTGAGGCGTCGGCTTCGGGCTAAACGACGAGGAGTTTTGGAGCACCGACATTGTAGCCACGGAGAGTGACTTTCTTGCTTTTTTGCTCCGTTGGGTGTGCGGGTCTTCGCTTTTATAAAAGGTTCTTAGCGTCGTTCTTACGCACCCGCCATTTATAGCCGTTATAAGGATCTGTGTTTACTTGAACGCCAAGTCAAAGGAAGTAATCGGCGAAGCGGCCCACTTTTTTTCTTTTTTCTTTTTCTCATTTCTACCGTTAAATTTTATGATCATTTTCATCTTGCCATGAAGTTTAAAACTCATATTTTACTCCGTAAATTTTGAATTACTTTCATGTAATCTTTGTTAAAATTTTCATAAAAATAGACCCAAGAAAAATAGAGAAATATAATTATGTTGTATTTTTTTTAACTTACTATTTTATATGTGTATAAAACAGAAATTCTTTTATTTTTTGAATTTATTGAACAAAAATTCTAATATAAGGTTTATTTATTTATACATTTGATAAAGATCTAACATAAGGAGTTTATAAAGATTCACTTCCCTCTTTTTTATTTGTTCTTAAACCAATATTCTAATAAAAGGTCACTAAAAAAAATAAATAATGAGATGAATTCATAATTGAAGAGTGAAAGTATAAGTCTTCAAAATTGAGTGGACAGAAACGAAATACTCTTTTTTTTTTTTTTAAACTTGGGGGAGAATTCAAACTCTGCACCTCATGACAGAGTTAGGTATAAAATTATCACTAAATTTTATTTGCAACCACAAAAATAGTGATGCAACCACGGAAAACTCATTTTTTGTTAGACATGGATGATATAACTATGTATTATATCTTCTAGTTTTTATTTTAGGAAAAAAAAAAACTATAAAGATAAACTTTTTGTTTAGTTCACCAATTCCAATCTAAAAATTCTAAATCAATTTTTATATTTTTTTAAAAAAATTAATTAATTTCTTAATTGTTAATTAAAAAGTTAACCAATTTCAATTTAAAAATTCAACTTAAACCAAACGGGGGTTTAAAATTGGAAATTTTATTCCAATTTCACTTGTCTTTAATAGTTAAGTGAAAACTTGCTAGTTAATCTTCTATTTATTCTTAAAACGTGGATGACATTATGTTAATTCTTATGTTTTCTTCGATCATTAATTTTCTTATATATTTATTTGTTATTTTTTTTAAAAATAGTTTAGTGGAAACTATTTTTATTTTTTTTAACTTGGATGTTCGATCTTTAATTTTCTTATATGTTTATTTGTTATTTTTTTTAAAAACAGTTTAGTGAAAACTATTTTTATTTTTTTTAACTTAGATGTTGGGATTCGAACTCTGTACTTTGATGGAATCAGTTATATATATTTGAAAACATGAAAATTCTAAAACATAACATGAATTAAATTTTATTTTTTCAAATGTTTAAATATTTAGAGAATTATTTTTATCAAGAAAATAGTATTGACAACAAAATATTCCGGGAGACAAAATAGCTTGGAAACAATTTTAAGATGCTAAGTGTAACCTTACCCTTTATCTAGAGGTCTTCTACATTTCGTAGAATTTATTCATTTCTTTCAGAAAAAATAGCTAGATATAAGAGTTGAGAGGTTTCAAAATATCGTTTATAATAAAATATCGATGAAATATAATACTGGTGAATATCTATTGAAATACCTATGTTCAATCCATGCAAATCACATATGATGGTATTAACATTGGTTGAATTTAAGATGACATCCTAACTAAATTTAAATCTCATAGTTAGAACTTTCTTTTAGTATAGAGATATGTAATATGTAATATGTAGAAGTTCTCATATAAAACTCGTTTATTTTATGTATCTTTTTTGTATTTATAATATTTAAAGTGTAATTTATTTTAATGCAATACATTTTAAAGCAAACAAAAAAAAAATTGTGTTGCAATTTTCAGTCTGTAAAAGCATTAGAATGCTAGACATTGCCACCTATATTTAAGCATTTATTCTAAAAATCTTAGCAGAAAAGAAAGCTACTAAATTAGTTTTTTTTTTTTTAAATTAACAACAACTAATATGGCCTTAACAATTATTCAGGGAAAAAAAGAAGCCTAAAGCAAAAGAGAAAAAAAAAGGAAAGAAAAAAAAAACAAAAAACAAAAAAAAGAGCCAGCCAAACATAAACATGAGAACTCGGACAAGTTATAAACCGTCGTCACCTTAGATTTCACGACGGTTTTTTACCATGACGGTTAAAGAATCCACAATTTCTATTGGTGATTATTATGATTATTATGATTATCCAAAAGAGTCGCTCCCATATACGAAGTAAGAAACGCTTCGACGGATGCGTACTTTATCATGTCGTTCGTAAGGCGTACGGGTTCGTACGGATACCACTGGCTATTACACCACGTGATTTTAACTGGCTTCACGAAGTTCACTTCTTCCCCGAGCACCACCCTCGCCAGCCTCGCCAACCCTAAACGCTTGAAATCAATTCTATTCGTTTGATCACCGTCCTCCGACGAATTATTCGCCGTTACCTGCATATTGCCCTTCCTCAGCTCCGCCGCCAAGTCCCGCAGCTCCACCGCCCTATTCGGCATTAGCCACCCGTAATCCCTCGCCATCCTCTCCCCCAACTTGTCTATTCCGACGCCGACCACCGTCACCCCGTTGTCGTGGAGAAAGTCCTTGAGTGGTTTTGGGAACCAATTTTCGTATCTACAACCTATCGAGTTCAATGCGCGTAGAACGCAGTGGCTCTCCACACAAATCTGCATCAGTTCATAGGGCTCGTCTTTGAGTCTCCTTCCTACCCATTATAAAAATAAAATAAAATCGCGGAATTATAACTAATTTTAAAAAAATCAACCAACTATAATTTAAAATTTTCGCTTTTAGAACCAAACGCAGGTATTTAAAATATAGATTATTGAATTAAATATTCGAGAAAAACATATGCACTATATCACTGTTTAACTACCTTGCCTGAAATAAAAGTAGGCGCCGTTTGCGTAGCTAAGACTGCGATCGGCGCAGAGACCGACGACTAAGCTCCGGTTGCGGATTTTCTTACGGTAAATCTTTTGAATTCGTTGAATCCAACGTTTAAGGTCGGAGTCCGAATCGGCCCAGGTGGTGCTTATGGTGAATCGGCCATCCACCCTAACAACGAACTCGTTAGGTTCTTTTGAGAACTCTTCAATGGTAATCTCCATGGTCGCCTCAGCTAGGGTTTTCTTTACTACTGTGGTTTTCTTTATCCTTCAATTTTCTTTTTTAGATAATATGAGGAGTGAGTTAGCTGTTAGCATATTTATAGGGTAGAGCCAGATGACTTATTGGATAATTATGAACACTAAATATATATATATATATATAATTAAGCTTGGTAACTTTTTTTTATAGTAAATATGTAACTTCTTTACGTAAATATTCCATAAAAAAAACTTCTTAACATAAAATTAGGAGGTTTTAAATTCAAAAGAAAATTAGATTTTAAAGTTGATCCCAAGAGAGAGAGAGAGGAGATTTTAATGTTTAAATTAAAAACAGAAGATTTTTAGCTCCAAAAGAAGATATTACACTTGCGCCTTTTTTTTTTTATATATTAATACTTGTGACACCCTAATTTTTAATGTTTAAAGTTTAAGATTTAAGATTTAAATGTTTATGTTAGTTGATTAGTTTTTTTTTTTTTTTTTTGGGTGCATTACAATCTTCATTTAGAAAAAAGAAACACATTTTTGGATTTTGAGGATTTTTTTTTTAATGGTTTTCTGAAATTGTATTTTAACCTCTTACTTTTCAAAATTGTTTACCCGCAAAATTATGAAATTTGCAAAAGGGTCCCCAATCTGACGTCTGAATTCTGATCTCACGTCACGTGCCTTGCATCTGATCTCCCTCTCTCTCTCACCCCACCCCCTCTGTCTCGGGGTCACTCTTCTCTTCTTCTCCTCACGGAAGCACAACCACTGAGCAGAAGGCCAATTTCTGCGACTAAACATTTTGGAGCAACGAGAAAATTGTTGGGATCTTGGAATTTTGAGGTAGGATTTTCCCATTTCGATGACCTTAATCAAAAAGCTCTCATTTGAAATTGTGCAACTCTCTTTTATCAATCTGATTTTTCCCCATTTAAAAAAAAAAAAAAAAAACCCTAAAATTTCTCAGTTCTTAGATTTTCTTATTAGATCTGAAAACTGACGGAACATCTTTCTATTATCTTGGTTTTTGCATGAGCTATAGTATAGAAACCTAAATTCAACCCATATTTTTAGGACTGGAAATACAGGTTGATTAAATGTATTTAATTTTATGAATCAAATTAATCACCGATCCTGATTTTGAGACTTGAGAATACTAGGTCACTTTTTTCCGGGAAAAGGTAGGAAAATTGCTACGATTTTTGCTTTTTCTCTAAATTTGTTTGTTTTTTTTTTTTTATTTTAAATTTTCATTTCTTTTTTGGCCACCGAACCTTGAATTTCACGCTCTTGTTATTGATTTTCAAGTTTGTAACGATATTCAAATAGAAAGTTTGTGCTTTTACCCGGAAGAATGGAACATTTGTTGCCATATCTCTGCTTTTAAAATAATTCTTGGATTTGGAAAAGAATGGAACATTTGTTGCCATATCTCTGCTTTTAAAATAATTCTTCGATTTGGAAAATATGCTTAGGCATGAACTTCGATTAATTTTTGTTAAAGTTTCCAAATTTTTAAATGATTTGTTGGATGGCCATAGTTAATACTTCAATTGATTATTTTTAGCTGTTGGTTATTTTGGCAAAAACACTTACTGATGATGTATTTTTATTATTCTGAAATTGCTCGGAGAAGCTATGGCGGGGCCGGGGAGTTCCATGCTCTATTCTTCTCTTCTGTTTACTGTCATTCTCTCTCTTCAAGAAATGTATAGAGGGAAGTTGGCGTCGACGGAGTTATTTACCATACTTGGGGGTTTTATTAGTGCCCTCCTATTCCTTCTGTTGCTGACGGTATGCTTTTGATACCTTTTCCATTGCCTTCTCATGTAGTGATAGTGTAACTAGTATAAAAGAATCACCAAGTTTGCATGATTAAAGTAATTTTTTCTGGTCGGATCATGGCTTTGTTAATCTAAGGATCTAGGCTGGACGTGTTTATTGTAGATGTTAGGAATCTTCGGTCAAATTTCAATTAGGATTAGATCATAAGCAATTCAACATAAAGAAATTATTAGGATTCTTGTACATTGCATATGAGAATCATGAAACAATCATAATCGGAACACGTAAATAATAAAGCAAAATGAGAACTTATAAAGATAGCAACACTGAAATTTAGAAAGGTTTGCTGGAATCGTGCTACATCCTCTATGTCTGGAGTTTCACTATGTATAAATTTTTAGTACAAGGTTACAATTTCTGGGGATGCTCCGGCAAAACATCAGTAAATAAAGGGATAAACAGATACCCCAAACGTGAAGGGTCTTCCTTTATTTATAGAGGGAAAGTAATGGGTCCAGATTCGCGAGATAGTAGTGGGCAGTTCCCTACTTCCTGAGTGATTCGAAACGTGTACAAGAACATGGGCCACAATGCCTCGATTGATCATGGGCCCAACGGTTATGGAAACTGATCTTCCATTGTTCGTCATTCGCTAAATGTGAGCGTCGGATGATGAACGAATCATCATCCGTGATGAGCAACAAACAAGCATGCATTGAGCAATCGAAAGTCATCATTCGTTGTTCGTTGCATTGAGCCAGGTGTTAATCTGATCGAAACAATTAATAATTTTATGGGTTCTAAGAGGACATTGAGGCTAATATCAAGCGATCGATGGATCACCGTTCGATGTTCGTTGATTACTTTGTAAGTGATGAATTAGTTGTTCGGCCAAGCCCAAGTATTTGAGATTAGGAATGTGTAACGAGCAATCAACGGTCCATGGTTCATTGTTCACCACTCATTGGCCCAATAAACACAATGACCTAGGTATAACGTAATGGGGTGACAAAGTCTAACCCTAACATTTATGTGTCGAAATAGGAAGTCATGTGTGTGTAGAGTCTCTTGTTGTAGTAAGCGTTACATTGAAATATTGGAGAGGATTTGAATTTTTCTGGTCGTGATCTTATCTTTCCAAGACTAAGAACAATGTCAAAACTCAAAAGAATGGGAAATCTACAAAGTTTGTATATGAATTAAAAGTTCTCATATGTGAAATTCACGGACAAAAAATGTCTGGAATTTATATTGTTTTTCTTCCCACAAGGTGAACTGCAAATGTAGCTCATCCTATTTGCATTTTGCATCAAAATGGTGATTTAAATTTGCTTGGTGTTTGTTCTTCGCAGTTCATTGGTAATTTTCAGGAATCTTCTGGCATCAAGACCGGCTGGGGTGCCGGTGAGTGTGCTTTGGATTGCCTCGCTCTCTCTCTCATCTTCTTTACTTTTTAGTAATCGCATCAAGATGTTTGCTATCCAAATTATTATAATCTATATGTTTTTAAAACATAAAAGACCTTCAAGACCTTTTGTTTTATAATTTATATTGCGAGTATGTGTTTTGATTGCTAAAATTCGAGAAGATTTTCTGACTTTGTTTGGTACTAAGGGAGCTGAAGTGAATAGTTTTCTTCCCCCCGTGCAGTTATTATAGCCGAAGCCGTCGCTCTTATTGCTGCTAGCACTGTCCATCGAGTTTGTATCACGACATGGTAATTCTCTTATTCTGCTACAAAACTTATAGGTGCACTCTTGTTACATGTTGCGGAGAATATTTTGAAGAATGCACTGTTTGTTGTCTAGAGATATACATGCGTACAACATGTAATCTGATCGTATTTTCATTTTCAATGCAGTTTCTTGTTTTCGGCTGTATTACTCTATGAAATCAACAAGCTCTCAGGGGCGACGCTTTCCAAGAGCGAATCCAAAACGAAAAGGCACTGAGTGAAATTCTGCTTATTTCAGAAATTTAGACATGAATCATGTGATCGTCTGCGGCTTTGTGCATGTTGTTTCTCTTTAACATATTACACCTGAAACATACCATTTTTTTAGGGATTATGTACTTGTCAGCAATTCAGCAACTTGGAAGATGAGATATTCTCCAATGTTTTCGATATCAATTTTCTCTTAGGAACCAAGATGTATGGGGAAAAATGAGTATTATTTACAAACAAGTCTAGTTTATAAGTTCTACAAAAAAAAAAAAAAAAAAAAAAAAAGACCATACAAGAAGCCAGGCCGAAAAAAGATATCCTCAATTTTTTGTTCTCAATTCCGCACAAAAAAATCCCACGGTGCGGAAACTTTGCAGTTGAGATGCTTCAAATGTGGACTTATCTCACCCACCAGATGTTTGTGAAGAGTCCCCAACAAAGAAATCAAAGACTTTGAAGATCAAAATCACCACAAATCCTTCCTCCTTGCCAGATGACTATTCCAAAGAGCAAATGCCCCACAAGAAACTTCCCTGAGACAAGCGACACAATATTAGCTGTGGAGCTAGCTCAGTGTATCGAATGGCTCCCAAGAAACACGCATAGGCAGTAAGATTTTCTACTTGCTGAGTGAAAAATGTCTGAACCAATAGACAATTAAACCGGAGGGCAAGTAATTGGAAGTCGTTTCATCCCCTTAATGAAGCCCATGTCACAGCACCAAATCCTATGCAGTAGACACCAATTTGCAAGCTCATCAAAAACGCAAAAAACAAAAACAAAAACAAAACAACCATTGATTTACAGGACGCGACCTAAATCAACTGACCTGAAGTGATTCAATCTTCGCTCTCATTACCAACCACCCTACCACAAGTTGGGGTATTTCAATTCCAAAATTACTTCTTTGTTACCCCAACCAAAACCCAAGAGCACCAATTTTCCAACTCTGCTACTCTTGTTTCCTCAGTCACACAGAGGCTCCTTGACCAGCAGATTCATTTTCTGCTGAAGAAACTTGAGCACATCATCTCTTCCTTCCTTCATCAACAACTGTCTTAACCTCCCAAATGTCACTCCCGCAGGCCGAATTCCCTTCTCTATCATCTCCTCCATTAACACACAAGCCCGGCTAATGTCTTTCTTCTCACACAACCCGTTTATAAGCACAGAGAATGTGTGCATACTTGGGACAAATCGCTTCGATTTCATGAGCTTCCAAACTCTAAGAGCCATATCAATCTGATCCGTCTCACAAAACATCTTTATCATCATTGTATATGTATCTGCATCCGGCTCACACACCTTATGCATCTTGCGAAACACCTTGATCGCCTCCTCTGTCCTCCCTCTACCAATCAACCTGTTCAACATCACGTTACACGTCCTTGAATTTGGCCTAACCCCCTTGGAATCCATATCATTCAGCACCCGATATGCATTCTTGAACCTATCCACCTTAACAAAAGCCCCAATCAAGGCATTGTACACAACCACATCTGCCTCAACTCCCCTTCTTTCCATCTCCATAAACGCATCCACAGCATTTTCAATCCGATTCTCCATGCCATAAGTATGCACCAAAACGCTGTAAATAAATGACGTCGGTTCACAGCCACCGGACTCCATACTCCTCACAATCCCAATGGCCTCATCAACCCTCCCTGCCTTGCAAAGCACGTCAACCATAATTCCATAAGTCACAACATCAGGCTTGATACCAAAATCAACCATTTCTCGAAAAATTTCTCTAGCCCTAGGCAAATTGGGTTCTTTTCCCCACCCATCAATCAAAATACTGTAACTCTTCGAATCCGGCTCGAACCGGTCCTTCATTTTATCGAAAATCTCTTGCGCTTTTCTCACATTCCTGGACTTACAAAGAGCGCTCAAAATTCCATTAAAAGCAACCAAATTCTGCGAAAGACCGTATTTTCCCATGACATTGAAAGTGTACAGAGCCTCGTCGATTTTGCGGGCTCGGGCGTATTTTCGCATGATGATACAGAAAGTTTCGACATTGAGAGAGTTGTTAGATTTCATGGTACTGACCAGGTCCCACATGAGCGGGTACTGTCGGATCTTGGCAAGGGATTCGATCATGGAGTGGTGGGCCCGGACGCTGTGGGAGAAGCTGCGCTGCGTGGCGGCCCAGAGGAAGAAGCGGTGGGCGAGCATGCCCGCGTTCTGGAAGCGGGAGAGGACGTGCTCGGCGATCTCCGGCGTGAGCCTGACGCCGCTCTGGTCGAGGGCGGTGTCGAGGGCGGCGACGGGGGTGGAGGCCATGATTTTGCAGATGGTCTGGGTTGGGTCTGGAGCTTCGCGCTTTGGTTTTGTCGAGAAGTGTCGTTTGAGCAGAGATGGGTTTCTGCTTAGTGTTTGGATTATGGTTTTGTAGAGCATTGTTATCAGCGAGAGAGGGAGATAGAGAATCGTCTTCTTCAGAGCCGAAGGAGAGAAACCAGTGTGGCCTGAAACTGAACTGAAAGAAAGGGAAGGATGGGGACAAGGGACCAAGTGAGGAAGGCCTTTTTTTTTTTTTTTTTTTTGGGGATAAATTGTAAAGGACAAACAAATGGTAAGTTTAATATTTAATAGGATAAATTATTAGGTTGTCTTTAAATTAAAGTTTATGTAATTTTTTTTTTTCATTTGTTAGTACATTTTTTATTAAATTATTAACGTTTTATTTAAAAATTTATTATAATAATATTTTAATATTTTAGGTATGATATAATTATCAAAAACTTTAAGGCTCCAGATTATACAAACTCAAAAGTTTAAAAATTAAATAAGTAATTTATCTCAATATATATATATATAGACAAAATTGTGTAATTTTTTAAGGAACGAAAGTGTGCACTTAATATGTGTCTGGAATACAAATTTGAGATAAAATTTTTATGTTAATTGACTTTTTAAAAACTAGTTATCATTTTTATTGATTTTTTAGGGAAAAAAAAAACACCTAAAAACTTATGTCTTGGACTGTAAAACAAACTGGGCCTTATATAGGAAAAACAAATAAAACAATCTCCAATTGCCGTTAATTTACATATTTTTGAGCTTGAAATAATTTTTATGAGAAATTAATTTTAGTATTTTTGATAAATCATTGTGTAGTTAAAAAAATTAAAAAGTTCTACTTACCAAAAAAAAAAATTTAAAAAGTTCATCTCCCTTGTATTTACGTATTACATATTTTGTGTTTGTTTAGTATTGACGATGTAACCACTTTACTTGAACAACATCTTTGTTACAGGGAAGTACATCTATATCCTTTGGTTCTATAGTACTGGTGATGTCTTAAATATTTTTAAAGAAGATACAAACTATTAATTGGTTTTAGATGGTAAGACTCATCTTTTATTAATAGGTGATAGGAACTGGTGTTCTTTGATATAATTTATTTTTAAATAATTGTTTTAGAATTTATAGAAACAATTATTTATTAAATAATAATTTTCCTATACAAATTTTTCATATATGATTTTGGATTATTCTCATCTATATCATCGAAAATTATCATTTCCACTTTGTATTCTGAATTTTAAAAACTCTCGCATTGTCCTTTAAACTTTAAATTTGACTCTGTTTTACCCCTTTTGCCAGAATTTCAATTAAAAAATAGATGAAAAAAGGTGAGTTAAGTGCAATAATACGATCTTTTTTTGTATGATTTTGTCAGAAATCCTAACAATGTGGACTTAATAAAAACACTCTCTCTCTCTTTTCTTTTTAGAAATTTTAATAAAAAGGGTATCTGGCAATGGGAACTTCTATTACTATGAATGTGAACTTCAATGCATAAGAATGTGAATTCATGTAGGAAGAAATGTAAAATAAAGGAAATTCATATTCACTTTAATTATATTCTTTGCAATATAAATTCACATTTTTAATAATTGAAATTCACATTCACAATTATTGACATTTATATTATCAGATACTATACAGTAACTAATATAAGATTTGGTAACGTGGGATCAAACTCAAAATTCATAAGAGGAAGTGAGAGTCATAGATTAAATAATAAGATATCCAATTAATTTTTTTTTTTAACCAACCAAAAAAATATATATATCGTGTGCTAATTCTGCGAGCAGTCAGCCGGTGAAAGACTTTCGTCTGTATAATATACAAAATTCAGTATATACCGCCCAAGAAAATTGATTTTTATGGAGGTGATCATAGAAATAGCTAAAAGTTTTCTTTTTCAATAAATAAAACATAAAAAATTAGCAGCAGGCAGCAGCCAAGGACTTGCTGTAGCAATTCCAAACTTCAAAGCTAAAGTCTTAAAAAAGAAAAATCAAAATTTTCAAACGTTTTAACTTTCAAAATTTACAGATAAACAGATGCGACTAGACTAAACTTTTTCTTTTTTCGGAATTCTCTCTACAAGAAAACTCGCCTATTGGCTGTTTCATAGAAACTTCAAAACTCCACCAGAAAAGTCACAAACACACGCCGCCGAGTCGGCGACTGGTTCTGGTGGGTTGGCGCTTGGCAGAACCAGACACTAAAAAGCTGATCTCGTGCTCGAACTGGCTCTGGACGTCTGACTTCCAGACGTGAAAGAACTGAACCCAACCGGCGAGCTAAACGACTCGTGGCTGAGCGGCAACGGCCGGTCGGGTAATCTGGGAATGTCAATATCACCTTCCAACATCCTCAGAGCTTCAGAAATGGTGGGCCGAAACGCCACCATAACATGGGAACAGAGAATCCCAACTCGAACGAACCTCTCCATAACCCCTTTTGGCCCTTCTCTCTTTATCGACTCCTCGAAAACCTCTTCCACTTTGCCCGACTTCAGAGCCGTCCAAGCCCAGTCCGTGATCAGAACCACCGACGGGTTCGTCGTCTCCAGCGCTTTCTTCCCGCTCATGATCTCCAGAATCACGATTCCGAAGCTGTAGACGTCGCTTTTTTCTGTCAACTGGCCGTACAGAGCGTATTCCGGTGCTAAGTATCCGTACGTGCCTGCGACTCTGGTCGTGAGGTGGGACTGGCCTTCGTCGCCGATTTGCTTGGCTAGTCCGAAATCCGCCACTTTTGCCTTCATTTCCGAGTCCAAAAGTATATTTGTTCCCTTTATATCTCGGTGATAAATGGCGGGTTTGACTCCGTAGTGCAAGTATGCGAGGCCTTTGGCCACGTCCAGAATTATGCTTTTCCGTTGAGGCCAGGTTAACGGTGTTTTGCCGTTGTTGGTGTTTGAGCGCCAACCGTTCGATAAATTGTCGCTGAGACTGCCGTTTGACATGAAATCGTAGACCAAGTACCTTCTTCTACCTTTCGTGTCGTCGCTCGTTACGCAACAACCCCGAAGGGAGAGGAGATTCCTGTGGCGTATTTTGCTTATGATCTCAACTTCGTTGCAGAACTCTTCGTCGCCTTGCGAGTCCAAGTTGACGACTTGCTTCACCGCGACCAAGGTCCCATCTGAAAGCGTTCCTTTGTACACAATCCCGAATGCTCCTTGGCCTATTAGATTCCGCTGAGAGAACCCGTTTGTGGCTCGTTCGAGCTCCGACAGATGAAACCATTTTGCTCCAGAATTCGGCAGCACAGTTGCTCTGAAACTGCCCACGAACTCTTCATGATGAGCATTTTGTCTCCTTCTCTTGTCCCGTCTCCTGTACGTGATGAACAACACAACAGCAAGTAAAACGCCAAGAACAGCACCCAAGCTCCCGAAAAGTATCTTCAAAAAACTTTTCCTGCTCAAACTGTCGGACGAGTTTCCCGTTTCTGTGACAGATAATGGCAAAGCAAGCATACAAGAAGCAGTGCTGAGATCCTTTGGACCCAACTCATTGGCAATCCCAGCAGCATATAACACAGCGAAATGGAAGCATTTCGTTCCATTCGGGTCTATACCCAACAACTGTGTAGTCGCCTTAAGCCCGGCATCAAGGCAACTGCTGCACCGAGTTAGCCCCGTCACGTCCCCCTTGCAAGAATCGTTCAACCGCGCCGTCGTTGAACCAGCCTTCTCAAACCAATCTTGGGTGGTGATGATCCCGGCACAACCCTTGGGGTTGGCGACAAACTGAGTCGAGTTCTGGAAGCACTGAGGAACTAAAGACGAGTTAACCGAAACAGCGGATAACCGATCTTGGAAATTCAACAGGCAAGAAGAAGAGGAGTTTGCATCGGGAAGTTGGAAGTTTAAGGTGTCCCTGAGGTGTTGAGCCATTCCGATGCCAAAGAGGCTGAGAAGGGTTTGGCAGCAGTCTTTGTGGACCGGCTCTCGGCATAGAGAAGTGTCCCATGGGATGGTCTCGACGTAGCTGAGATCAATAGGACATGAAGAAGAAGAAGAAGAAGACGACGAGATTATGGATAAGATGAAAAAGAATATGAAGAGCAGGGAAGGGAATGAGATGAACTTTCCCATGTTGTAAACCTTTGTGTTTGTTTAGAATTGCGTGTATTTATGCAGTAGTGGCCCCAGATGTTGGGTCTGTGATTTGAGTTGTTGGAGCCATAAACTATAAACTATCAGTCATCAACATTGGCTGGCGCTGGTCAAAAAGAGCTTAAGAGCACGTTTTATTTGGTCAGAGTCAAATGCTTGCTTAGATACGAAAGCGGTGGTCAGAGTCACATGCAAACTAATATACATATGTTACAAGTAGTATCAACTTATATATATATATATATATATATGACACTGAGGTATTATTTTTTTTTTATTCTAAAATTTAATATGACAATTATTTAAACACTTATTAATAAAAATAATAATAACTTATGTATCACATAAATTAATACTTAAAACTTTATATTAAAACTCGCGTCTTTATAGTATTTTTCATCTGCTATTCTTTGACATTTCTTTTTTTGAAACTTCTATTCTTTAACAGTTTGGTTGGGATATTCACCAAAAAATAAAAACAAAAACAAAAAAAGAGGGAGGGAGGGACGGGTGTACTTGGACTAGGATCGAAGTAGGCAACGTGGATTTATTAATTGTTTATATGTTGAAGGTAGATGGATGCCAATCCAATAATGGAAAGTTGTGTAGATTATTTATCATGTGGTGGTCTTTTGGATCTGGTTTAGGACCTAACCATTAAAGGCATGTTTGGTTTGATAATGATTTTTAGTTTAAAATTGACAAGTCACTTATTTTGATTTTAAAATCACGTTTGAATGTGCAATTAAATTGTTATTATGAAATATATAAAATTTCTTGAAATGATATTTGGATAGATATTAACAACCATTTGAAAATTAGTTTTTTAACAAATCTAATAAAATCTTATCATATGGATCTAGTTACTCTTGTTTTTGTTTTTTTTTTTTTTTATTTTGAAGTTTTTTAATCACAGATGAGATGAAAAATTTTATAATTTAAAAACTTAAAACAGATAGAAATTTTTGAATTTGAATGTGTTACTGAAAATAAATTTGAAATGGAAACGAGGAGAGGGTAGATTTTTTTCTCTCCCTCGTTTCTAAAATGAGATAGAGCAAGACAAGCTTTAAAATGTTGTTCACGTGTCATGGATGCCGAATGTGAAATTGTGAATGTCAAAATATGGAACGCAAGGAAATGATGGCAAATCTGGGTAAAAGAGTCCGCAATCAATGTAAAAGAGTCCGCCATCACGAATATATGCCAGTAAAAGACAAACTAGAGGTGGAAGGTTCGATCAATATTAGATGGCATATATATATATATATATATATATATATATCTCTCTCTCTCTGGAAAGGAAGATATATGTTAATAGAGTCCGCAAATGAAAACTCTTTAGAAAAAAATATATATATAGATTTGTGTAAAAAAAAAAAAAAAAAAAAAGGTCTGCAATTTTCTTTTCGCCGTGACAGAAAAAACAGTAAAAATATACAGATCATGAAGCTTTAAAAACAAGCAGAAAACAGTGGAAACACTGCACCATCATTTGAGGTGTTACGGTACAATGTTTTTTCGTTTTAGGATGTTCCAAGAGATTTTTATTCGGCACTTTCCGTCCTTTTTTTCTTTTATTTTTTTAAGGAGAACCATACCGGAAAAAAAAAAATTTTTTCTTTCATTCTAATGGTCAACCTTAGGATATATCTCGGGGCTAAGGAAAATTATTAGATCAGTTCCTGCGTTTTTAAGTAGGTGAATGTTTAGTTCATAAACATTATTTTTTATTTTTTATAAAAGTACCCCTGAATCTTCCAGTATGTAAGATTTTGGTCTCTAATCTATTTTTTATTGTTAAAATACCTATAAATTCTCTTTAAAAAATGTGTGTTTTAATCATTATGTTAGAATTTTTGACTAAGGTGGGGGTATGACAATAATGTGACACCAATGGGGGAAGTCACATTGACTAGCAGAGTATGACGACATATATTTATTTTTGAACAAAGGTATTTTGTTACCCTAAAAATTAAATAAGTTCAAAATAATATACAATAAAAACCATCTTTATAAATTTAAAAAAAAAAACTTACAAACCTTTAAAAACAAAAAAAAAATGATAAAGAAAGAAATAAAAATGTTGTTTATTATGAAGAGACAAATCAATTTAAAGTAAAAGGCAATAAATTAAAACCATCTTTTATTTATTTATTTGTGAAAATTTATTTTTTCTGATTACTTATGATTTGGTGTTTTTTTTTAATTCAAGAAAGATTATTTTTTATTAGAGATTTTTGAACTTATTAAATTTTTAAAGGGTAATATAGTACTTATCTGTTCAAAAAATAAAGTCATTTGTTATTTTCTATTAGCTAAGACGACAACTTTCTCTATCAATGTCATTCCACTGTCAATACATCACCCTCCTTTAAAAAATTAATGGAATGACTAAAATATACCTTTTTTTAAAAATATTTGCAAGGTATTTTGACCCTAAAAAAAAAAAAAAAAAACAAGAAGATTAAAGGACCAAACTACTTACCAATTTAAGAGTTCAGGGATATTTTTACCAAAAACTAAAATTTAAAGGGACTAAACTCTTACCTACTTAAAAGATTAATGGACCAATCCAATAATTTACCCTTTTAATAGTTATTAGCCGATGTAATCATTCAAAAGTGCACGTCTTGCAAGGGCAAAAGGATACATGCACACTTGTCTTTAATATCATTTAAAATTGGTAAAGCTGCGATAAAACCCATTTTATATACTCTATTGATAGAGTTTATTTTTAAACCGTTAAGATGCATTCAAACTGCTGGAATGTTGCTTGTATATAATACGTATCATACACCTTACCTCATACTGATATATATTAATAAATAAAAGATTAAAAAAAAGACCAACCACTTCCCTTCCCCGATGGTGGCGATAGACCCCCGCTTCCTCGATACCGACCAATCCAGTCCCTCCCTTTTTCCTAATCCTGACAACGGAAACCTCCCATTTCCCCAACCTTCCACTAGTGAAGGTAGATTTTTTTAATATTCTTTTTTTATTTTTTTTAATTTCTTAATCAAATACTATTGTAACGTAAAGCGTATAATAATTACGCACATAAACAATATCTCAGTCACCGTTTGATTATATTTGAACGATTTAAAAATGAGTTTTATTGATATAGCATATAATAAAATAGGCTTTACCTTAACTTTAACTATTTAAAAGACAGGAAAATAAAAAAAAATTAAATTAAATCCTGAACCACCTTCAATTCTTCCATTATCTAGTTTGCACTCACATTCATGCCCCACCAAAAAAACTTGCCAACTTGCTAAGATTGGAAAAACAGCACCGAGTTAAATTATAGAAAATGGCGAGAAGGATTCATAATTGTTAACTTATTAGAAAAATTTATGTATCAAAATGGGGGACAGTCTAGACCAGCTAATCAACAACTTTTTAATTATTATTCTGAACTGCAAATATAAATTATGAAATGGGATTAGAGATAGAAAAAGGGTACAGCAAACGTATCACACGTGGCTATTTGGGATTTCAACTATTTGTTTTTTTCCCTTGTACCTTTACAATGTTTAGACCTAATATTTCCATTATAAATTAAAAAAAAAAAAAAAGGACTTGCAGTTAGACCAAATACTTTGACCTAATATTTCCATTAAAAAAAAAAAAAAAAAGACTTGTATTTTTCTCTTGGAAAATACTACGCAACATCCAAACCTAATCCCTCCCTGATAGGGACGTGGGAATTGCTAATGAAATTTGGGAAGGGATAGGGATATGTAACATGATATGTACAATTATTTTTAATCATAGATAAAATTATTGAAAAGTTGATCTAAACACTAAAAAATTTATTATTGGAAGAAAGTACTGATTATAGTTTTTATTAGGGGGAGTTTGGTGGAGTAGTTTGAGTTGAGATTTTTAAATTGGAATAGTAAATTTTTTTGAATTTTCAGAAAAGACAAAAAACTTTTTGGGAAAAGACAAAAACTTTTTGGGAAAAAGACAAAAAAAATTTTGAGATGAGATGAGATGAAATGGTGTATCAAATGAGGCCTTAGAATTTAATAAACTGTTAAAAAAAAAAAAAAACCGTGTTCGTAGGGTAAAAAACGTGCCTTGTATCATAGAAGTACAGTAAAAAAGTGGACAACTTTGTGATCGGACACAATTGATTTGTGCTATCGGTAAAACATGTTTTAAGTAGTTGTTCGATTAATATTTTAAAGATTTAATTTAAAAGTGTCAATATTAAAAACATAGATAATATAATAGTGCTCATACTCATAAATCAATAATATAAAATAACATATACTATTATTAAAAATTCAAAAAACAAAGATCTTTTAATATATGTCTTCTTATTTTATATTATCGATATAAATTATTTTTTAATCATATCTATGAGTATCTATATGATATATTTACAATATAGTACATAAAATTATTATGTTCATTATATCTAACAGTTAAAAAATTAATACAGCACTAAAAATTTTTTTTGTCTTTTTCTCAAAAAGTTTTTGTCTTTTTCCAATAAAGTTTTTTGTCTTTTCTGAAAATTCAGATAAATTTACTATTCCAACTAGAAGAATTCACTCAAACTACTCCACCAAACTCCCCAAAAAAAAGTGTAAGAAGGGTAAGTCGGTGTGGCGCCAGTTGTAAACAAAAGCATCCGACAGTGCAAAACATCACCGACAGACAAAAATAATTTTCATTTAGTGAGTCATACATTCGCCGTGGCATGTGTCGTGGTCCGCCACTCAGTCTTCACCTTCGCCACCTTCACATTGCACCCAGAGACTCTCACACAGACACAGAGAAATAGATCGACCAACAACGTAGCTCTTCTGAATCTTTCCCTTTTCCCCTTCCCTTTCTAATCCCGCAAATTTCTCCAAACCATCCTTTCTTTTTCCAAATCCCCCCCGATTCCCGCTAACTCTTCCTCACCGTCCTAACTCAATCCGTCTCCTTCTCTTCCCAAATTCCCCTCGCCGTAAAATTCCGCCACCTTCTTTCAGATCTGCCGATCGTCGCTCAATTTCATCACTTTTCCGGCGCAGAGGAGTAACGATTCCCATTTTGGTTGAATTTGGACCGGTATTTCACGAATTTGCTGATCCCCTGTTCTCGTAGCTCGATCTGCTTTGCCGGAAATTTTTTTTTTTTAATTTTAGATCTTTTGTTGCTTAATTGTGTCTGTTTCGTTTCGAGATTGTGAATTTGTGATCGTTCGAGTCGTCGCACCTCGTTGATTAGCTCGAGGTCTGAACATGGACGAGTTCGGTGTATTCACCGAGAGGTTTGGGTTGAAACCCCAAGGGAAAGGGGCTCCAATGGCCGCGTCGAAGAGAACCGTCGGGAATAATAATAATAACGCACAGAGTTGGAATTTCGGTGTCGAATCGAATGCGAACCACAATCCTTCGTCTTTTCTCGGCGATCAACGTGATCCGAAACCCTACTATGGTGGAGCTTCGGGGGATTACGATGATATTTTCGGGGGAAACAATAATACCACGAAGCAATCAGCTACCACTGGAGGTGGTTCGTCGTTTGATTACGATTCATTCTTTTTGGGTTCCAATGCGAATTCTTTGTCTCGTGGCTATGATAATGACGATATATTTGGTGCAATGCCTGGGGTGAAGAGTTCGAATTATTCGAAGAACGATTCGGATGATATTTTTGGGTCGTTTGCTTCGCCTCCGAAGCAGAGTGCTCCAACTGATGACTTGCTGAGCGATTTTGTTGGAGCAGCCGCGAGACCAAAAGGCACCACATCTAATTTTGATGATTTGATACCTGGGTTTGGTGCCGATGTTGCTCCAAATAATGGGTACGTATGATTTGAAAAACTTTTACTTTTTGATGATTGAGTGATAGTAATGTAGATTTTCTACAAGAATTTTTGGAGTTTCCAAAGTAGTACTAAACTTTCATGCTGTTCTTCAGCTTAAGTGGAAGAAAACATAGCGGTCGTCAATCAACTAAATCAACTTTCACTTCAGAAGATCCTTTAATTGTGCTAGAATCAACTTCAACCTCAGAAACTGCATATGATTCCTCAGATTTGTTGTTCAGACCCCCTTGAAGGGATCAGTAAGCTCAACAAGTCCGGAGGAACAAAACCTCCAATATTGAAATCCCCTCCAAGAGCAACCACACAAGTTTCACAGGGATTTAAAGGTTTACCCTTTATTCTTTAGCTTAAAATGGGATAATATATATATATATATATACACGTTTCTATATATTTCCTTTAATAGAAAAAGTCTCAAGGAGTTGTTTTTCTTTTCTGACTTGCCTCATAATGACAAATACAGTGAAGAGCTCGGACGTCTCTTCGTTAGACGAACTTGCGGACTTTGCCAGAGGTGGGGTGCACAATAATGCAAATAGAGGCTCGAATTCTCGTTCGGGTGAAGAATGGACCGGAACCTCGGTCAATAGGACCGGCAGTTATAGTGAAGGTGACCTCGAATCCTTTTTCGCCCGGTCTGTCAGCGTACCAAAGTCAAGGACTACAACTCCGGTGAGAACATGAGTATAGTTGAACTCCTTGTCCCACATTATCGGGGTGTGTTGATTATTTTCTGACCTACTTTCAGGATCCTGTATTTGATGCTCCTATGTACAAAAAAGGAGGACCTCGACCTGCAGTGCCTCAGAAGACATCTTCTGAGAAGTCCAACAGTATAAAGAAGTCTCCTTCCGCTAGTGGAATTTATGATGACCTTTCTTCAATGTTTGAAGGTACTGAAGTTTGGATTTTGTTAGTTGAATTGCAAATTTTGAAAAGATATATATATCTGAAATCCTTCTGTTTTTCTTTCTTGAAGAGGCCAATATTTTTGAACGCTTTGAAGAAGTTGAAGATGAAAGTGAAGAGCGAAGAAACCTTAGACATGGACGAATTCAAAGAACCCGGCAGCGTATGGTCTGTGTTGTTTTCATCTGAAAACTTGCTTCTCATTATTTCCTTAAACATGGTTATACGATTTTGCCTCCAAAGTTTGAGCCTAACTTCCTCAATGAATCCATATAAGAAGTCAACTTCTTTCTTCTTTGGCCTTTGCCAGCCCGGTGCATCGAGCAGTTATGGCTGTATAGCCAATGTTCTTTATGAAATAATTCTGAAAACCCACTTTTACTTTGTATTTTTTAAATTTCAGCTCTCTGTTTTACTTAATCTTGCACTGAACAATAACGTTTGTAATGTTTTTTATGCAGTTAAAAGCAGTGATGGATATGAACCAGCGTGACTTTCAGTCTCAGCAAGAGCAGGAAGAGAGGCGTGTAAGTGTGTGTGTAGTTAGTTAGGTTTTTGTTTTTGTTTTTTAAGTGTGGTTTAAGTATTCGGTTTCTTTCATTCACTTTGTTATTATGCATACAGAGAACTTTTATTCAATGATATTCAAATTAAAAGATGATTCTTTACCCCCTTTTTTTTTTTTTTAAATTAAATGGTGTGGGGTCTGTGGCTCTCACTTATTTAAGAGAAAAGAAAACACTTCCAGGCTTCAAAGCTGTGAGCTCGTTCGTATTCAAATCCCTCTCCTCCTACCCGCTAAGCTAGCCCCATCGGGGTGACTCTTTAACTACTCATTGTTAACGTTTTATAGTATGTTCCTTTTATGGGATAGAGTAAGGAGCGGCTCGTTTCTTTGGTACTTTGTGTGTGTGTTTTTTTTTTAGTATTTATTTTTTATGTCATATCTTTTCATGGTGGTTATTTTAATTGTCTATTTTGCAGAGAATTGCTGAATCTCTGGATGTTGAAATAAAACGTTGGGCGGCAGGGAAAGAGGGCAACATGCGTGCATTATTGTCATCATTGCAACTTGTATGTTCTACTCTTTATTATGCTTTTAATATTTTGCATAATATTTCTGTATTTTAGTACATAAGAAATTATCAGTTCTTCGTTATCTTCTATTATATGATTGCATATACATGCCTTACATGATTGTGAAACCATCACATATTGTCTACTAGATTGGATTCTTTCATTGGTGAACATTAGCTGGAAATTTCGGTTTTGAGCGAGGATGGTGGGGATGATAGATCATGTTATATCTACTGAACATAATTGTGAATAATATTGATACTAATTTATGCTTTTGAAAAATGTTCGTTTACCCGACCTTTTTCTTACTATTATGATTATTTTTTTTCTGGTTGCCAAAAAGTGAAAATATGTGTATGCTACTCCATTAAGTAGCATATGTGATTTGTGTGTTTTGGTTACTCCCCAGAAGCTTCTTAACGTCTAGTTTTTGGTTGGGAAGCCTGGTTGTTCAATCAGTGTTCTGTAGGTCTATGATTTTGGACAGTTAAACAGGTCTAACTGTGATACAACTATTGTTTAAACTGTAACAAACTTGTGAATCAAGGATGCAAAAAGGAGGTAGAGAGTAATGATCAGTGCAAGTGACAAGTTATATCCCATAGGCTTTAAATCCAAGGTTTCCGGACGGTGTAAACGCTGTCTTTCTACTGGAAAGATGTATTCTAAAAATAACATGCATTAAAACCGTCATTCCTTAAGTGCCATAGGTTTGATCCTGTAGAATCTGACTCATTTTCTCATTGAGCGAAAGGTACGAAATAAATCAGATTGATTTTTAATGATTTTTCTCATTAAGAAGTTGTTTTAATTAGTAGTACTATAATTACTCGTATTTTGGAATGATGTGAACTCTTTACTTCCTATGTTTAGAATTTTAATCTGAACTTGAATCACCGAGCAAGAACTTCATCAATATGACATTACCCTTTTTTCCTGGAATGATGAACAGGTGCTTTGGCCTGAATGTGGTTGGGAGCAAGTTTCACTGACAGATCTAATTACGTCTGGCTCGGTTAAAAAGGTCTATATGAAGGCCATATTGTGCGTCCACCCGGATAAGGTTCAACAGAAAGGAGCCAGTCTGGAACAAAAGTTTACCGCAGAGAAGGTGTTTGATATCCTTCAGGTACTTTTCTTAGTATTTGGCAATGTTTCTCTTGATTCACAGAAGCTTCCTAATACCCGAACTACTCCTGGTTCTACTTTTTGTCTGGTCTGGGTTTTATTCATTCGTATCTTTAAGCTGGTTTGATGCTAAAAACAGGAAGCTTGGAAGAAGTTCGGCAAGGAAGAACTTTCTTAGTTATGGTTACTTTGAAGTCTGAAACTACTCTTACACGAGAAGACGGCGTGGCTATTTGTTGCTACAAAAATCAACTCTGTTCATTTGGGACGCGAACCAGTAAAAGTACCATGTTTTGTTCATGTAAGTTAAAATCCGATACCATTACAATTACAACCGATAGTTGATACTGCCCGTTTGACCGTTGGTCGATCGTCCCCATTGCTTATACCGGAAATTTGATAGTGGGGAGAGAGGGCGCCGTTATAGTTAATGCTGGAACGATCGTTTTTGGTTATTCATTTGTTGCAAGTACAGATGTATTGTTTTTTATTTTGTTTTATATTTTTTTCCTGGGAGGTTTTCTTCGGATGTATAATTTTTATTTTGTGATAATTTTTTCTTGAGAAGTTTTCTGCTCTTCTCCATACGTACGCTAATTTTAGGATTACTTTGGTTTGACTATTTTCCAGGGTGTTGGACCTTTCTTTGAGATTAATTTGGGGATGGGAAATGAATTCCATCTGTTTTTTGAACTGATAATTGTTTAAATTTATATCCATTGTATAAGTTTTCTTGACTTTTCGAATAATTTATTGGAATGTCCAAAAAATAAAAAAATAAAAAGAACACCTCACCTAGATTTCTGTCAAAGATTTCGGTCACGTAAGAGAACTGATCAAACGTCGGCAGAATATGTTATTTCGACTGTCAAGGATGTTGTCATTCATTAGAGGACAAATTAGGTTTTTTCCTTGGAATTTAAGACCGTCATAAAGTATCCTCTGAATATCAATTTGTAACATCCTTTTGTCTGAACTTTGAAAATTTTTGTAAATTTTCCCTCTTAATTAAGTTTTTGAGAAAAAAAAGTATACATGATATTCACTGAAAAGATGAGTCACAGATACTAAATATGAAATATTTTTAAGTTAAAAGAATAAATATTTGGGGTTGACTTTTTTTTCCATATATTTTTCTTACAGGTAATTTTGTAATTTGATACTTAATAAGGGTAAATGATGACAGAAGTGTGGTTAATGTGTGTCATTTTATAATTTCATATTTAATATTCTCAACTGATGCTTCTAATATATTTTAGGTGCATTTTTTTATTAAAATTTTAATTGAGAAGAAAAATTCGCTTAAGAATATTATAAATTAAAGTTCATATGACATTTTATGACATGACCTAAAATTCAGGAGTAAAAAAATGTAATTTATCCTTTATGTTATATTGCCGTTGAAGAGGCTAGTTGTTCTTTAATTGTCGAAGGTAACAGTAGCAGTAATCGTTTTCAAAAATACATTGTCGTTTCATAAGTTCTTGTCGTTGAAGCTTTGTCGGCGAGCTGGGGTTTTCTCAAATTTAAACTGTTTCTCTATGTAATCCAGTTCTTATTTTTCCGTTTTTTCGTGCTTATATAACATAACTTGGGTTATTTCCTGTTTTTCCCCCCTAGTTAAACGACTATATTTTTGCTCATTCCTACTCTATTGTCAAACAGTTGTCGTTTTCGCCATATACTGTCGTTTTATCATTCTTCTAGTTCTCTTCATATCGTTGCACGTGATGTGGTAAATGTTAATGTTTTCATTGAAGTATGAGAATAATTAGATGAATGATTCAGTCTAAAATATTTACGTCTCTTATGAAAGATCATTAAATTTTTGTCCCTCTTTTTTCCTTTCATCTTTTAATGATGACAATAATTGTACTATTACTATTTCAACAAAGTTTGAGATGATAAAACGATAGACACGTAATGCCTCAACAAAATTCAAAGAACGAAAAATAATTAATTGAATAATGGATAATTTCGTTCAACAACCCTACCCACGACAACTTACCCACCGCTCTGCAAGTCATCTCCTACAATTTTGGGCACACCACGGACTAGGCGGACCGTCTTTGTATAATTGAAGCCAGGGATTTTTAGATTTGCTTTTTGTGGGGTAATTTTCGGATTCCAGACTTTAGATTCACAAAAGTTCAGTGTTCAAGCGTGACGTAGAGCTCAGCTGACTGAAGTTTCAAATTAGTTGTCGTTTTTCAAAGATGTTGTCGTCTAATTAGTTAACGTCGTTTCGCGGTGATCGTTTTATTGTCGTTTTATTATATCTGTCGCTTTTATAAAATAAAATATAACAATGAAATGCAAATTGTAGTTATAATGTATACGTCTCGTATCTTACGTATATGTTGCATCACAATGAGTCACGCAAAATCTTGCAATAAATTGGCAGTTGATTCAAGAACTCAAATTCATTTGGGCCGTTGATTTATTTTATATCGTCCAAATTCATAATCATAGGCCGACACACATTTTTTTTTTCTCCAATAAGAAAGAGTTCAACTTCACCACACTCGAAATTAACTTCCTCTACACAATCATAATCAGTGTTACCCCTTTTTTTTTTTTAAATTAAAAAAATGAAGAATCAAAATCACTGTTGCCTTTTTCTTTTCACAAAAATTATAATTAACTAAGTCTAAGTGGGACTCTACAGTGAAAATCTTGGCCAAAAAAATGAGGAATGAGGAATCTAAGCGCACTCCCTTAAGTCTTGGAGATTCTTCTTAATTTCTTTCAATTACTAAATTAAAAAGAATTCTAACTCGGACAGACAAAGTGAGTAGCATCTTTTTCCGTCTTTCTAAAGCAAAAGTGGGAGGTAGGAACTTCCAAGAAGGCACACCAACAACCCCACCAAAAATTAAAAGCTCAAGAGCTCATAAGATCATGAAGGTCTGATTTTTTTTTTCCCCAAAAATTAAAAAAAAAATAAGAAAAATTGTAAAGATAATTAGCGGCGGCCGATGTGGAGGGCCTACCACTTGCTAGCCACGGCTCTCCGGTGGCGGCGGAGTCATTTGCCTTTCCACCATAGCTTCTTCCCTCGCAACTTCGCCATTTTTCTGTCTTCTGTTTTAAGTCCAAATCATCATTAGCCTATGAGACTATAAATATCTGTACACGTGCATGCACGAATTTTATTACTTTTATTAATCACATATTTATTTTATTTGCTCTCCTCTTTGTCTCTCCCTTGTGATTTCTTGATCGAATTAAAGTTACCCCTAAATGTTATAGGCATAATATCCATATCTTGCTCTATGGATGAATGGAAAACGTATTATATGGATCATTTTCAAGAAGAACGACATTCAAATTTTAATTAAGTTCCAAATGGTGCTTTGAATTTTCTTTCTTATGCTTGTTATTTCTAATACAAAAAAGTTTTTCCAGTCAACGCATTATACAATATTAGACCTGTGACATTTAGCGTTAATCTACATCCATCTTTCGAATAAAATTGGATAAAAATATTTTCCGTTTTATTATTTTATCATGGGATTTCTTCAATAAATGAAGATGATGAATGACGGGATGATACGAATGCTTTAACATAGTTTTTCAATCGTCAGGATTGCATATATGATACATGAATGTCAGGAGTCAAGCTCTATTCAACATTCAAAAACTAATGATAATGAGTGTGAAAACTCTTTTTTCTTGCTTACACGGAACCTACACTACTAAACTAGCGACGCCTAATATTTTTTAAGGCCTTGAAGTTCAACTCTTGATAAGATAAATTATGGCAAAAAATATTGAAAAATGAAAATGCTCTCTCGAAGAGTTTTGGCATTAGCTACCGCTCAGTGGGTTAGCAGGTTAATTGACTTATTAAATGAATTTGATGCTCCTAATTTCTTCTATTGTTGTGGGGTTGTTGAAGGAGTTTTTCATTGCAAAAATAAAAGCTATTTGACTTATTTTACTTTTAATATGAGCTCAAAGCTGACCTTAGACGGGTTTACAGTAAATTTTATTCCTTTGACAAGGCACCACATAAGATTTTTCACAAAAGCAATCGAAATCTTGGAAGATTCACGCAATTCGAGTAACTTACTGTTAGGTCCAATCAATAATGAAGCTATGTTAGATGATTAGAAAAAGAAAACGATCTGAACCATTGAAAAAAGATTGTTAGCTTTCACGTGATAGAAGCTGAAAATATTTAAAAGATGATATCATATTTAAACATTCGGCGGTTGAGAAAAGTCCGTAATCAAAACTTTGCTCCCTTCCTTCATGGATGGAATAGAGAATCTCTTTCTCATGTAATGTCCCTAATTATAGTGGCCCGAAAGGCTCTTTCTCAATTGGGTCCTTCCAAAGGGTATAATATGAGACCATTTCCTCTACACAATATCTTTCTTTCAGAACCTTTATATATATGCAGGAATATATATATATATATATATCATACAAGTAACCACATACATATAATCTCATGAGACAAATCGACTAGAAGGATTTTATAGAGGAATCTTAGTGGACTCGTAAAGGGACGCTGCTTATTCTTCGGTACTTGTTCATCACTCATTCCAATTATTGGGTTTGGTGGGACTGGTTCGGTTATATGCTGCCACCAAAAGCTCACACTTTGTTCAACTGTAACTAACAGTTCCTTAAAGAAGCCCCATATCTTAGAAATAAATCTTTCCAATAAAGATCATCTGACTCACTCTACAGCCAAAGGTCTTAAGCTGAGCAGAAACCACCACCATGTAATCAATGACTTGACCTGCGTCTCATGATGCATCATTTTCTCTCAAACCAAACACCAAGTTTCGGATAGTTAGAATTTGGTCACATTTTGCTTCTTTTTTCTTTTTCTTTTTCTCTCTCTCTCTCTCTTTTTTTTTTTTTAATTTTTATAAATATATATATATATTTTTTTTTTGTATTTTTTTTTTTAGGGGTTAGTGGGTTTCTCTGTGTGTTTGATGTGGTTCATATATTTTTAGGTACCCAATTGACCCTTTCATTGATTCCAAGAGCTGGACCAAATAAGAACACTGTGCTAGATTCTTTTACTGTTTGATTGATGAGCTTACAAACCATTTTTACAACTTTACTTCATGGAATATAGAGCGTAAAAAGTGGACCTCAATGAAATGCAGCTTTTTATTTTAGGTGTCCTTATTGATAATACATGTTTTTGAATTGTCAAATTGAAAAACTATGCAAAACAGGTACACAATATGATAAAGATATAATGATTCAGAACTGTATCTTTTGGAGAAAGAAGTGAAATTGCATTGGATAAAGGAGGCAAACTTCGAGTGTGGGGAAGAAATACGAGTAAGCTTTTGCTAAACTTCTTTCAAATTTGGTATTGGAAACCGGGTAAAATTAGCATAGTTTGGATCAGAGACTCATGTTTAAATTTCATTTACATACAGACATGGCCCTGCGTATCCTTATCCCCTAAAGACAGTAACTGAAAAAAAAAAAAAAAAAATTACGGAACAAGAACGATAACATAACCAATTCAGGCTTGTTATGAACACGAACATCAACAATAATTGAAATTCTAAACAACACCGATTCCTTCTCTTGTTTTCGGAAACGCTAGAGTAGAACTCAGATACTTGAGTTGCGGGAGAGATTTCTTCAGCTCAAAATCAGTAGTCGGTGCTGAAGGGCTTGTAGGATTTGAGGTCAAGCACCACACCAGCAATTGAGCCAGCGGCTGCAGCAATAGTTATTATAAGGCAAGCGGCGCTCAAGATTTGCAGGCAAAGCCATCTGGTGCTCCACTTCGGAATCCTCTTCTGCGCAATGTACATCTCCACGGGGTAGTAAACAGTCAATGGCCAAAATCCCAGAGCCCCAAGAAGGCCAACAACGTCGTTGAAGAACGGTAGCAGCATCGAGATCAAGGTGGTTATGATCACAAAGATTGTCCTCCAAACCAGCCTAAAGAGGTTGAGGTTGTAGTGGCGGGAACCCGGAAGGGGGATCCTGATCTCTCTGGTGATGAATTGGCTGTCCGGGAACCTCTGCGCCACTTGTTTCTCGATGAAGGCAAAGAGGGGTTGGCAGTAGACTTGGTATGCACCGATGAGGTGGATCACTATGGCTGCATTGGCTATGTCGAGAAGCCAAAACGGGTTGTAAAAGCCAAAGCCGGTGAGGAGGTTTCCTGGGGACATGTCTCCGAAAGCAGCATAGCCCATGCAGCCACAAAGCATGTAGAAAAGGGTTGTCACTGCTACACTGATAAGAGTGGCCTTCTTCATTGTCTTGGCTTCTGATGGTGGCGATTTAACTGTGTCCTGTTTATAAAAGCATATCATAAATTAGTTCAACCAAAAAAAAAAAAAAAAATCAACATAACAATGAAAATGAAGTCGACGTCTTCTTTAATGAACAAAGACATGTTATATGGTATATATACCTGAATCTCAATCAGGATGATGGAGTAAGAGTAGGCGAAAGCTATGTCGCCGAGTGCTTGGAAGCTCCTCCAAATCTTTTGAGTTTGAGTCACAGTTCCAACGCTAATTCCGGTGAGACTTCCTCCAAATTTTCCATTTTCTGGTGTGTTATCGAAGCCAGATGTCAGTGAAAACTCCAAAAAAAATCATATAAAGCAGTATAAATTTTTTGATTGAGAGTGTGTTTTTTCTGGACCTGCAACTTTAGCGATTCCGAGTCCAAGTCCTATCGTCGAATAAGCGAAGGACATAACAGCAGCGACATAAGAGAGCCACCATAGCTGATCAAAATCAGGAATTTGAGAGAAGATGATCTCCGTAATACCGAAAGCAATCATGTAGGGGTTGCTGTTTATGTGGCATGGATCTCCCCCACCGCTCTTGTGGAAGCAGTTAGACCTTTTGATTGCCCTGTTTGATCATCACCATCAGTATTAACTTTCACAAATCTCAACTAAATTATACAAGAAATACATATAAACAACACTATATACATGTATATACGATATAATACTCACATCATGCTAATGGATGATGCTATAGTGTACCCAACGGCAACTCCAAAAAGATTCAGGTACTGGAATGTCCCACAAATCTTGACCTGAAGTCCACCTGATGAAACCAAAACCAAAACCAACACAAATACATCAAAACTAGACCTTTTCAAGAGAAACCCACTTCACAAATCGACATATTAAAAAAATAAAAACAAAAAAACAAAAAAAGAACTTTACCTAGGTTGGATCGAACAGCATCCATATAAGTGTAGTTCCTCTTGCCAGTGACAGGGTCACCATGGCGATAACAAGCCGAGAGAAGAGTGGAAGTGTAGTAAGTAACAAAGGAGAACAAGAACATCACAGCAGGACCAGCAACCCAACCCAGCTGAGCCGTGGCCCAGGCCAACGACAGAACCCCTGACCCGATCACTGCCGTTATTATGTGGGCACTTGCGGTCCAAACATTCCCTGCCAGATTCAATATCAACACAAAAACAAAAACAAACAGAATCAGTACCAAAAACCAAGAAAATCCCAGAAAAGAAAAAAGAAACAAAAAGAAAGATTTTAAAGATAACTTTTTTGGCATTAGAAAAAAAAAAAAAAAAAAAGAGGAAGAATCTGAAAAGCGCACCGGTTCGCTTAAGACGGCCATCGTCGTCGTAGCACTTGGAGCCCGGGTGCTGAGGAACGTCAACTGAGACGTCTAACACTTGGCGGTGTTGAAGTTGTTGTTCTCCCATCTTTTTTTTTTTTTTAGTAGAAAAAAGAGAGTAAAAAAATTAAAAATTAACGACTTAATTGTTTTTTTCACTTGTATTTTGGAATGCAATGAAAATTTGAAACAAGACAGAAAAAGAAAATATGGGCGGTTTTTTTTTCTTCTTCTTCTTTAGTATAGTTTAGTTCTTTTTTTGTACTCGGTATTTAACTCTCTCTCTCTCTGTGTCTCTCTGACTCTCTGTCTCTCTGAAATGTCTCTGTTAACAAGATGAAACTGGGATTTTTCAGACACACCAAGGACTCTTCCCAGAATTCCAGAAGGGATTCTTAGTAGCTGAGAAAACTTGAAAAACGGAAAAGAAAATGAAAAGAAAAATATCAGAGAGAATCTCTGGCTTAAAGAAAGCGTAAAGAGAAGAGAAACTGAGAGAGAACGAAAATGGAACTTTGGCTTGTGCTGAAGGGAATGGAGAGTGGGTGTATTTATAAAGGTTCAGTCCTAACCCCACGTGTAAAAATTGCTCCAACTGTTTCTCTTTTCTCTTCTTTTCTATTTTTTTTAATTGAAATACGCACACAAAATAGATAACTAAAATAAAACAAAATAAAATAAAATAAAATTAGAAAATATTAATTTTTTATTTAAAATTATCACGTAACGAGTTTCGATATGCAATGAATAAATAGACAAATAAAATAAAATAAAAAATTAATTTTTATTTAAAAATATCACATAATGGGTCATCTAGTAAATACATGAAGGGATATATTAACACCAGTTATTCCTACTAATAGAAGAAGAAAAAAAAATTTTAAGAAAAAAGAAAAAAAGTCCGCGTAATAGGTCAACGACCGACACGATTTTCCGTGTGTCTAACACACTGGATTGACCCTTTTTTTTTTTTTTTTTTGGGTTGGGTTTGGGAGGTAGGGGCTTTTTTGTGAAGATATTGCAGGATCTTTCCTAACATGCATATATAGTTTCTCTCCTGACCCACCACCAGCAGGTTCTCGTCACTGCCATCCTTTCCCAAACGACCAATACGTAAATGCCCTTTGTGCAACACACACTACACCAGTTCAAAGACTTTCTTTTATTGACAAATTAGTTACGTCTTTTTTTTTTTTTTTTTGAGGACCCCACCTAGATTAATAATACCTAAGGGGGTGTTTGGTTGGTTAGTTTGAGTTGAAATATTTTAGTTGTAATAGTAAATTTTTTTGAATTTTCAGCAAAGATAAAAAACTTTTTGAGAAAAAGACAAAAACTTTTTGAGAAAAAGATAAAAAACAGTACGGTTTGAGTTGGAATGAACCAACTCTCCAAACACCCCATAAGTTTAATTTTTCTTTCTTTTTTTAATTTTTCTCACGTAGACAAATGAGTAAAATTACCAGCGACTTTAAAAATGTAAATACACCAACACCCAAGGATTGTGACAGATAAAAAGGGTATTTCTCGATTTTTTTTTTCTTTTATTTTCTTTTGCACATGCCTTCCACTAGTACTATGTTTTTTTTTTCTTTTTCTTTTTCTTTTCTTCTTTGTTTATTAGTATTTTCCCATACGAGTTGAGGTGTTTTTTTTTTTTTTTTTTTTTTTTTTTTTTAACTCTTCAACAACATTATACCATTTAGTTTAACTCTAACACATACTTTTTCCCCTTTTTCTTTATGTGTTTGGTTCCATGATTTGTTAATTTGGTAAAACCATTTTTTATTTGACTTTGTCCCATCCCTCTGTTTTCCTGATAAATTTTTGTACCAGCCAAGGCTTGGCCTTGAATATTAAGACCTACCGGTCGCGCACACACACACATACACACACACATATATATAGTATACATACATATCTATTCAGACATGGCATTTATAACACTCCCTTTATTGCAAAACAGAAAATCATTTTCTTTGAATTATTTATATTGTTTTCTGAAACTATTAAAGAAACCAATAATAGTTACCTTATCTACATATATATATATATATATACACATGACATATGCATATAAAGTAGTTGTAGAAACCAATATAGAAAGAGTAAAATTCTTCTTATTTAAGAACACTAAATTACCTTCATTGTACCCTTCTTTGATCTGCTTTCTCTGCCGCTTTGTTCTCAAAAAATCCCAAAAAAAAAAAAAATTTATATGAAAGTCAGAAGAGATAATATTGCAACAAGAGAGGGGCTGGTTTTGTTTTTTTTTTGTTTTTTTATTTTTTTGGTTTTTCTTGTTGTGTCTCTTCTGATCAATAACCTTACTCTTATATAGTAGAATTGAGACCAACGACAAAATAATAAATTAATCCAAATGATCTCTTTAAACGACCACCTTTGAATCAAAGATTCCCACGTACGTTGCTTCTCGTCCACCCTTAATGAAAGAGAATATGGTTCTCTTTTTTTTTTTTTTTTTTCCTATTATTTCATTTGCCATTACTGATTAAACAAAACACCCTGCACATTAGTCATTACGATTGAGCATAATTATTTATCCGATTTATTTAATATTCGTGAAAAGAATAATCATTTCTTTTTTATGCTATCAGACTGTAAATTAAAATAATCCCAGAACATGGAGCTGGCGCTTCCATTGGTCCTTATTTTTTTTATAATTATCTGGAGAAAAAAAATTAATAAATAAAGGAAGTTCTTCATTTGAAGGTGGACAAAGCGGTATCTTATTCTTCGAATTTTGTTCCCTGTGACTGCGGAAAGAGAGGTTATTACGCAAAGGCGCTTAATACATATATAGATACACACACATACACGCACATATATAGTATATCTGTCAATCTATCTTTCAAGTACAATTTCAGTGTTTTTTTTTTTTTTTTGTACAAATATTTTCTTCACTTATTTTCAACCTTTATGATTTTCTTTACATATTCTCTACTTGGAGGGTGTTTGTTTATCATTTTATTTTAAATTAAATTGTACTTTTTTATCATAATTTTTATCTTTTTCTGAAAAAGCTTTTTGTCTTTTTTGAAAAAGTTTTTTGTCTTTTCTGAAAAATTACTATTGAAACTTAAAAATCTTAAACTAAACTCATTCACCAAACACCCCTTAATAAAGAAACCGGGGGGGGGGGAAGTTCATACAGTGGACTGAAATTTGAACCTGAGAAGGTATTGGAGTTCAATTAACACGATAAAATAGGATATAATATGATTAATAAGAAATATATTAATCGAGAGCAATAAAATGACAAAAAAATAAATAAATAAGCACACGTAAAATTTATAATTATTTACTCTCAATGTGATAGTTACACCTATTTGCAACAGATATATGATGAAAATTACAAGAGAAAATCTTACACTTTCGAACTTTATAATATTTCTTCTCCAACTTAATTCTGTCTGGACTGTAAGGTTCATGATACTATGTCATTTATGCGTCGGGATAATAATTCAGCTACGATAATAATTAAATAAAGATAGACAGATCATATAATGGCCAGAATCGGCAGTGGGAAAACCATGTAAGTTAATTATCATAAGATTGGTGGAGGTTTAATATTTAATGTTTAAAATTTGGTGATTGGGGTATTAGATTATTTTGTCCATAGAATAAAACTCAAATACTTTCTGTGGTTAGTGCTATACAGTTATAGGGATTTTCTTTTGAGGTCCGATAGGTTTTTCATCATTAAGAACCCACTAAGCATTTCTTAGTGCGTGACCAAATTTCAGCTTAAGTTTACTGATATTATATATATATATATATATATATTGTCAATTCTACACATATATAAATATGTATATCTTCCCAAAAGAGATGACGTGTTTGCTAGTTCTAGGTCATTATTTTTATGTATAGGATAAATTGTTAGGTTGGTGTCTAAATTTTTAAGATTATGTAATTTTAGGTTTTTTTTTTTTTTTGAACTAGAGTGATCTTAAATTATTAAAAACATTACTACATTAGTCATTTCCATTACTTTTAAATGTAATCTGATAGTTGACATCACTTTTTTTTAAAACCAAATTACTAACGAGTTACATTCAAAATTTAATGAAAAGGATAATTGTAATAATGTTTCAATGGTTTAGGAATATTCATGTTAGGGGGAAAAAAGACGGATCAAAGTTGTACAAAAGTAAAAATTTGGGGACTAAATGACCACTTTACCCTAAATGTTATATATTGATGTCAGTTTAATCCTAAATGGGAGCTGGAGAAATCACTTAATTTATAGCTGTTACGAATTGATTGAAGTATCTAGCATAACCAGTGAGGTTCTAACTTTGACCATTCCACCAATTTAGTGGATTCAAAAGAAAAACAAAAGGTGATTGAGTATTGAAAATTACCAAAGAGCAAGTCCACATTCAAGATGGGATTCTCTTGTAGTAGTATTCTTTGTGAGTAAAATTTTTTTTTTTAATTACAAGCAAAAATAATAATTTTTTTAATTAAAAGTGATGTTAATTAGTTAGTAACATAGATAGTTACCATCAAGTGACACCTAACTAGATCATCAGGAATATTAGTATATTTTATCCAATATTGTTTTATGTTTTGTCTTTTTAGCACTTCTATCTATACGTTCCAATCACATTTTATAAAGTTTTTGTCTTTTTAATCAACTTCTTTTTTATAAAAATATCAGGTTTCAGAGACAAGTATTCACTCAAAAAGAGTAGGTTGATAATATGAACACGCTTACATAACATTTTCCTTTGCCTTTTTGTTATTATTATTTTTTACATGGGAATTAAAGGTTTAACCCTCTAATTATATAAATATTTGGGCCTGTTTGGCATATAAGTTTAACTCAAGTTAAACTGTATTTTTTTTTTTTGCCTTTTTCTGAAAAAAATTTTTATCTTTTCTGAAAATTTTTTTTATCTTTTCTGAAAAGTCAACAAAAATTACTATTGAAACTTAAAAATCTTAAACTAAACCCATTCACCAAACACCTCCATAGTCGGCAAATAATTCTCCATGCACAACTTGGTTAGTAATTTTAGCTGAATTATTTGTGCACCGCACGCACTTTTGATCTCTTTCTCTTTTCTGTGTTCCCTTTTTTTTTTTTCTCCCCCAAAATCTGCTACTTGGCATATGCTAATTGAAAAAGTTGATCATTGATTTATTGTTCATCACCTGCAGACAAAGATGTACCTGTCTGGTTAAGTTGTCCCACATCCGGTGTCTGTTATAGGTTTAAATTTTTATAAGAAAAAAATATTTTGTAAATAATCTAAAAAGTTGATTTAAAACGGGGTCTTAATCAGAATTCTCAGATAGAACCTCCTCTTGCATTATTTTGATTAAAGCTTTGTTTTGTTGTTATATTTTTGTAGGTTACATATAAACCAAGCAACTAGTGTTTGAAATGCAACTCATTTCTTAGGTCAGACGTAGCATCCTATGCTGACCCGTCATGGAACATACACTAATACGTGTAAATAATTAACGATCATACCGTGTTTGTTCAATATAATAAAAAAAATAAAACTGTTCAAATTAGGAACAAATAGATTAATTAATGTGCACAAAAATGCATATTAATTAAATATTTTGAAAAGTCGCGTTTTGATAAAGTTTGTTTTTATGCCAAATTTTCAATTATTCGGAAAATGACCCTTCACAAACCAAACACAAACACTAGAATGTCTTTGCTTTTTCGCTTGGAAATTTTACTTTCTTTTCTTGATGGTGACTTGTATGAGAATTAATAGAATTACGGAAAAGGAGTCCTGATTGAAACTTATGGAATGTTCATATACTCAATAATTTTGATATTAAAGAACGCTTGAAAAAGAAAGAGCATCAACTTTTAAACTGCGCGTACTTGATAGTTAGCAGATTAAAATGCTGAATACGAAATAAAGTATAATATTTCAGGACAAAATCAATACCACACTTGTAATTTGTCGAGCAGCATAAATTTATCCCACTTTTTTTTTTTTTTTAAGATGAGAATCTGTTATTATAATAAAATAAGTTTTTATAAGCGGAGAAGTTTCTCTGACCAAAATGGCTTATCATCTATAAAATAATCGAGTAATCAAACTGGAATAACTTTGTTCTTAGAAGAAAATAATAAGCTAGATACATCTGATAATAACACACCAAATTACTCAAAATAAAACTATGTTAGAACTTTATAAATTGGATGACCATCAGTGTAATTGACTCCATAAATCAAGTTAATCCAACTTTGATCAAGTTAAATTATCAAGTTTAACATGCTTGTGGTGACAAGTCTATACTTGAATCTACAAAGGTGGAAAGTTAAAATTTCTCATCCTAGATTCATATATATATATATATATATATATATAAAGTTATTTAACTTATAGAGAAATTAGGAAGCACGTCATCGAAAACAACCTAGCACAATTAGGTAATAGAGATATCAAGTATACATTAGCGGAAAAGAATGGTAACTAATTTTAATTTTAAAAAAAATCATCATAAAGAAAATGAAGCACGCTTCCTTGTAACGAATTATGACAGTAATATAATTCATTGATAATTTTTAGATAATACATTAAAAAAAAGTTGATAATATATATATATGGTTAGTCAAAAAGTTCTTTAGAGGAAGAGCTGAAATTGTGGAATAAATGTGTGGGGATTTTTTTTCTTGGCCGTCATTGTGAGATGGAAAGAATGATCGGATCTTTTCACATTATTATCATCTACAAAAAGCATAAATAATGGGGAATAGGTGTTTGTCCAACTCAACCAATGAAAATGGAATAGTTTCTTCCCAATTATATGAGACTGACTATATGATAAGGGGGATAGTATTTAAAAAAGGTTCCAATATGATATACATAAAACTCCAAAAAGCAATTTATGTATATAAATATATATATACATATATATATATATATAGATGCCCCAAGATGGCTATCCATACCTGCCGATCACCTAGTTTTCCCAAAAGGCGTTACGTGGTTTCCTCTCTTTGTGATTAAAAATATTGGTGAGATCTCACTTGGGTTGGGTTCAAAATGGGTAGGGGAGAAATATCTCCTACCCAACACAGAGTCCTTTTACATGATAAAATTAGCTTTAATTAACAACCCCTTTGTCCCCCTTAAGTTAGCTTAGCGAGTGAAAAAAGAGAGATTTGGATAAGATTACCCATATCAAAATCTATAAAGTGTTTTTGTTTTCTATCTAATAAGTAGGAGCCACATGCCCTTGAAAACAGCATTAACAGCCTCCTTGTGTGATATAAATATTGTAATTAATGAATTATATACATATATGTATACATATATAAATATGGACTCGATCAGTGGTCTGTTTAATATCTGGTTATTCTAAATGGTAATTGATTAATTAATTATAATATGTCAAGTCATCCAAAAAATTTTTAAAATATTTTTCTTTGTTTTAACATCTAAATCCATTAAATAACATGTTATATGATAATTGATTAGACAATATATAAAATGTCCAAACTAATAAAAAATCTTGATATATTATATGTATATATATATATATACACATACATGTTCTAAACAGCACGCATTTCTACGTTCTGTAGACTGCAGGTGGCAACCTTTCCTATCGGTCCTTGTATATTTCAAGCTCTATATTATTCACTTGAAAACAGGACAGAAAGTGAAAAATAGTCAGTAAATTTATCATATCAGCCGAATGATTGAAAAGAGAAAAGAATAAGAATAAAATAACGTGCCTTTTTTTTTTTTTTTTTTGGCTGGGAAAAAATGACGTGCATAATTAGCTTACTCTTGCCTTTATCTCCCTTTTGTCTAAAAAAGAAAAAAGCAAACCGAACTTTGCCGATTTGAGAGGAAATTATAAATTAAAAATGTGTTTGGTGGAGTAGTTTGAGTTGAGATTTTTAAGTTTCAATAGTAAATTTTTTTGAATTTTCAGAAAAAATAAAAAACTTTTTGAGAAAAAGATAAAAACTTTTTGGAAAAAAGACAAAAAAAATTTTGAGATAAGTATTTTGAGTTGGTGTGTCAAACACCCTAATAATTCCAGTTCCATCAGGAAAAAAAAAAAAAAAAAGAATGTAATTCCAAGTACTGTTACCGATAGCTACTATATCTTATAAGATACATTAAAATTTTGATTTCGGGAGATTTGTCCTAAAATTATATATATAATATATCTTCATGAGAATCCGCCAGCATGGCAAATATGCATATTTACCACATCGGAATAAAATAATAAGCAGCTAGTTAAGTTCAGAAGCATCTACTTTTCGTTAATGCTTAATTTCACAACAATATATATTATATACCTTCTAGCGTTATCTAAAATTAATGGATAAATTCATATGTTCCATGATGAGATCTTCAAGTACGGCATATTGATGTGATCTTCACTTAGGCTCGGTGGACTGAACAGCACTGGCATTAATGCACATGTTTCTTGCGGACGCTTTAACTAATAATTAATGTGCTTGTTTATATATACATAATGTATACGCGACGTACCATGTATATATGTATGATTCATACATTTATACGTATATACATATATTTATACACACACACATATGTATGTGCGTATAGGAACATGAACGTCGAGCATGCAATCAATAAAGAGAAGAAATTAATGTGTAAATAGGGAGGTGTTTCATTTTTAAACAAATAGTGGTTAAAGCGGCCATTTCCGGGCCAAGTGCTAAAAACAATGTAGGTTCAACGACAGGTTGTTATTGAATACGTCACTTTCAGCAACACATTTTGTGTCGTCATCAAAAGTGTTGTTGTTGATGCTCACTTTTCTCATAATGTAATTTATATTCATATCTCATCTATTATATTTCTCTCACATTACGTATCATAAAGTATAAACCCATGGCTAAACAAACAAGAATTCTATGTGTAAGTTATTATCACGCTACTGTTTTGTGATTTAACCCCGTTTCAATTATACGGTCAAATCCACGGTTTAAACATTTTTATAGTATTTTTTTTTTTCCTCAAAAATTAATTTGAATTTTCTATTCATGTTTATGAACCAAACCGCGGACCATTAGTATTTCAACAACAAAAAATCTTTTACAAATTAGTAATACCGTCTTTCTCTTTCAAGATTAAAACGTCAAAGTCTTTAGCAATTGAATAACCGGATATACGTCATAACACGAGTAGTAGAAAAACGAGTAGAAAGGCCATGAAAGTCTTACCTGCTACTTATTTCATGGTTTCACGAGAGGGAGACAAAATTCAATCTTATGAAATGCCGGCATTATTGAATGATTATTATAAAGTAAAATAAGTCTACAAGACACCTTATAAAAGAAAACAAAATTAAATCAATTTGACCCCCCTTATTATATATGTTCCTTGAGGACAGTTTGCAATAGATATTCACACTGCTAACCTCGAACCGCCTATATATATACACACACACAAACATACAAATATATTCCCATAACAGTACCATTATTAATACATTGTTAATATATATATATATATATATATATATTAGAGCATTGCAATTTGAACCTTGGTCACCAATTCCTTTGTTGGCGACGAACAAGACTAACCTGCAACTATAAATTTAATGTTGGAATTACGTCACAATAAGAACTTGTTAAAAAAACGACAAGTTTTTTATTTTATAATATGCTTTCGTAAATAACTACAAGAAAGCATTAATTATTTGATCTCATGTTGTTCACAATCAAAGCTTCTGCTCCAAACTGTATATATATAGCACGTACGAAAAACAAAAGAAAAAAAAAAAAATATATATATATATATATATATACTATATATCAACACCGATCAATAATTGAACTAACGGACGAAGATTTTGAAATCCTGAGGAGGCTACTAGTTAATTAATGTGGCCTTGACCTTTTATGTATATTTAATGAAATAGTGTAGAAAAATATGAGGGTTAAGGGGAAGGGATTTAAGTGATAATAAATATAATTAATAAATACATAAAATATATGTAATTATGTTAGGACGACGCGCATTGTTTGGAAAACGGAGAAAAATAAATAAATTATTAACTGTCTTAATTATGAAGTTAACCAAAATATATTTTCTTACGTACGCTACAATTTGAACAGATCATTGAGTATAATAAATTATGTGATTTGTTATACACAAAACGTATTGATAGAGAACTAGCTAGCGGCCTCCTTCTTTATTGAGTTAATTAGTTAGATTTTTTAAATAAACGATATTATGTTTTTTCTCTCCGGTATGAGACTTAAATAAAAGAAATAAAAACACTTACAAATTTTGAATCATAGATTCAAATTGCTTCCTTCCCGCATGTTGAACGTGTCTTGATGGAATTAAGTTAGCCAATACCTATGTGTGCGGCATCTTTTTCATTTTATATATATATATATATATATATATATATATCTGTGTGTGTGTGTATAATGTTACACAAAGTTATCTATTGGGTAGGAAACTAGGGACATCAGAGGATGGGGTCACTTCAGTTGAAGAAATTAAAAGAATTTTCAGAGAGCAGGTTCGAGGTTTTGATTATTAGTACAGAAAAGCAGTCAAAGGAAGACATTTATATCTTAGAAAAACCATAAAATTATAAAATTTATTAAAACTTGTCAACTATATTTTCCCTGAGTAGCTAGCCAAAAAATCGTATTGATATATAGATGTTGCATGTGACAAGTTTCCGCATAAGCTGACATAACCCTAGTGCAATTTACAATTAATATTTGACTTCAACACATAATGAAATTCAAACAAAAAGAATTTACAATTTTGTTATAGACAAACATAGATCAACTAGTGTGGGTGCTCTCTAATTTTCTCGGATTTGGTAAGAAGATTTACTCCCTCGGCGCAACCATTTGTCAATAATAAGACCATTCCAATTGAATGATATATCCAAATTTATGTTTGGTCGGCACAATTAAAAATAAAACATCCAACATTTGAGTTTTTATTCTTAAGTGATAAAAATGTTATGTTCGGAATGTTAGTATGAAAACGTCAGATTGAATGACAATTTAAATATTTATATTTAAATTTTTTCATTTAAAGTGTTTTCATTTTGATATCTTCCTCAAACGAACCCTATATAGTTTGGCTATTCCTTTTTTTTTTTTTTTTGTATTAATAAATATTAGGTTGGTCAGTTAGCACCAAATAATAAAAACAAAAATAAAAATAAAAATTAAGAAATTAGAGTTGTAAAGTGATTGGGGTTGGGGGGAGAAGGGAGTGTGGCGATGGGAACCACTATAATAAAAGCAGATTCGCCCACCATGGGTGGTCATGAACATACCGAAGAGTCAAACATGTGTGATGTATTTGGCGAGGCTTGAGGTAGGGCCCACAGTTAAAAGCAATGTGAACAGAAAAAACGCATGTGTACGGTAGGACCCACCAAAGGGATAATAAACTAATCAAATATTGAACAATCATACGACGGTCAACTATGGCAGTCCACCTACCAATAATTGCACTTTTTTCTTTTTCCGCATCTCATCCCCTCCTCCCTCTCTCTTTCAGAATTCACTTCAGATCAGGGCATCAGCACTCTCCCTACTTGTTCTCTTTTGAAAAGAAAAAAAAAAAAAAAAAAAAAAGATTTTTATAAATAAAAATGATTAGTTCTAGACGTTATATTTATTTTTCAGCCATTTAATTTGTAAAAAAGAGTGGTTTTGTTCATAAATTATTGAGCTAAAAAAATAATACAATGACTAAAATCGTAATTCTTATTGATAGGGAAAAAAAAAAAAAGACATTCATATTGGTAGAAACTCCAAAAAGAAAAAAAGATAAGACATTTTTTTTTTTTTAATGATAAGTAAAGAAAAGGATCTTGTGTATGGTGATTATCATTACGGTGCTTAATTTGATGGGATTGAGTTAGATTCTCTCACAAATAACAGTGTTTATCTAATGTGACTCAGCGGATGAACCTTATATTAGTGTTTAATTGAAATTAATTTTGGAAATAGCAGTTGAACTTGATGGTAGAGATAGACTTGCAAGTTGTTTATAGGCCTGCCACTACCAGTTTGATTTCCATATCTTAGCTTTAGGAAGCATAAAATACAAAGAATGGTAAATTCTCAAATTCCCGTCCTCCTCTGTGCTCCACTATCACCACCACCCATCTCAGTGACAACACCACTTTTCTTTTTTTTTTTTTTTTTTTTTTGAAATTATAAGTTGGAGATTCGAACTTTTAAGCTCTTGATAAAATCAATTATGAAATTATTACTGGGTTAAACCTGTAAGCACGACACTACTTTCATTTAGTTTGAAGCATTGTCAAATTTTTTTTTTTTTCGGAGAGGGAAAGAAATGGGCATTGTCACATTTTTCTTAAATCTATCTTTTTTTTACATTATTAAATAGTACATTATGGGTCTTTTGACAATTTTGAGGAATCTGTCGTTGCATTGCAGCTATTTACAAGACTGCCCGCTTCTTCCTTCGTGGAGTGCGGGGAGGTGGTGGTGGTGGAGAGACTAGGGGTTGACTCATCCCTGCACGCGGCGAGTTGAGACAGAAACCGACTGAAACCAACCAACCAACCAAACACATAAAATCATGGACTCGTACTTCACGGACTCAAGATATTTGTGTCATCGGCCTAATCACGTTGTGTAACTATAGTGACATTTTGGACTTACATTTATGTCACATTATTTGCATTTGCACGGAAATTTTCCAAAAATAAGTAAATACTCTTCTTTTCCTATTTTATTAATATCATGTTGAGTGAAGAAGAAGCTATCAATTGGTCAATTTTGATGTTCAGTCAACATATATAGTACGTACGTCGTTTCTCTTATATATTGAACACATGGGTTGTGTGAAAGCGAAAGTCATGTGTTAGGCTGTTGGGCACTATAGTTTGATTAGAACTGCCACGGCAATTCTCAAAATGATATTAACAAAACAGAACAAGAAAAACAGTTACCAAGATAGAGACTAGTGACGGTACATGATTCTCTCGCAAAGACTCGTATAATAATTCTCATATATGATAGAGATGCCGACTCGAACTTTTTTTTAAGAAGAATAAACTTGACCAGTGATACCATATGTTAATGATTTTGGATAGAGCTCATTCTCAAAAGCTACACTATAGTATTTTATAACTTAGCGATAATAAGACAAATTCAACTTATAACACCTCCTTTCCCGCTGAGCTCAAAAAAATATATATATATATATTATATAAGTATATATAAAAAGAATTGAGGCCTTCTTTAAGAGGGTTCTTGTCCTTTGCAGTTTGGGCCTCTAGTTCCAAGCAGAGCGAGCAATCTTTATATAGAGTCCCATACTTAATCCCAGGACAACTTTGCCACTAGTTTTAACCGGAACCGAAGATGTTTCTTATACAGTTAACTTATGGTCCGTTTGGTGGACAGTGTAGAACTTAAGTTTTTAGGTTCATTTTTTTTTTTTTTTTAATTAATAAAAATTATAACTAGTTTTTTAAAAGTTCAATTAATCTTAACCTAAAAATTTCATCTCAAATCCGTGTTCAAAAAATATACTTAATTATGCTTTTCTTTATCTTTAGGAGGTTTCCTCGGAGATTTGCTGCAAAAGTTATGCGAATAATTTGGCATAAGCATGTCCTAAAGTTTAACCCGACACTTTCTAATTGTACGGATTAAAGATAAAATGCTTCATTACAGGCGGTAACACGAGACGATTAGATTCCAAAAGAAAGTTTTTTTTTTTTTTTTCCCTTTTTTTCCAACTTTTATTCACTGTTCGAATCGTTTTCTCCAACAGGAAAAAAATAAACCTGGAATCAAATGACGAAAAGCTTCACCCCCTGTTCGGTCAACGAAGAAGAAATAGAGAAAAATTCTCGTTCCTTTTCCTTTACTGAAAACCAATCAGCAAAGAAAGAATATGCTTGTAATAGTAGAACAACATATTCTACTACTCGAATCATGTTTTTGTATTCACTAATATTATGTGTACGCTTGCTACGTATTGCACTACTTCAAAATATTCTGGGAAATCTGAGGCCTTCTATTGGTTATTTATCTCTGGTTGGATTCTTGACTTTCTCGTAGTAGGATTTCCATACATATTGCAAAATCGAACTTTCCATAAAAGATTAACAAATCTCTTTGCATCTAATTTTGATGGGCGTGACATCGCTACAGAAAAATTAATCACAACGGCAATTTCTATAGTCGGCCAATGAATAAAAATAACAGAATAAAAAAACACTATTTTGATGCCTTTAGATCTCATCCATCACTCTTACATGTATTAGTTATTTTGATATGATTTTGATCACATATAATGTTTAAAACATGCACTATCGGTAGGATACCCTACCGTGCAAGAACCTGACGTAAAAACAATCCTTTTTTTTTTTTTTTTTCAATTACTACTAGACAGATAGCCTCATCAATCCAATGAAGGGTGGTATTCACCAAGGGAAAAGAATCCAAATCACCATAGTCACAGATTGAACCTATCTTTGATTCTTAACATAACCAAACCATGCAAGGAAGACAGACATTCCAAACCATTATCAGTCAGTACACTTATCATGCGTCTGGTGATTGTTGCGTTAGAATCCTTAAAAAGGAACTCCCATTCACTAAATAAGAGACACACAATCTAAAAGGTCACCCGCATGGTATAATATGTTGTCTGCTGTTCGACATTAGAAAAATGCTGTCTTATAACAAATATCAACCATCGACTTTTATCTTAAAATAAACAAACAAACAAAGAGAATAAATAAAAACTTTACTTTAAATTACTAAACCGAACAATGGATCGACTACAGGCAGAAGAACGAAAGAGAACCAACACATGTAAACCGCATCATTCTGGTTCTGTTCTCGTGTTATAAGCCAAGGCTTCAGATCTCTTGTCAGCGCTTTGAGGGGGGTCTGTGGCAACACGTTACAAATCTTCCGATGATGTTTTTTATGGGAAGGGGTCCCCTGTCAGTTTAGTACACATGGAAAAGTTTTCGAGAGAGAAAAAAATGAAGAGATGCAATTAGTGTCGAGAAGCACCAACATATTTTAGGAGTCGATCAATGTCGAAAGAGTGGAAACTGAAAAGGAAAACGAAAAAGTAGTAGAGTTGCTTGAGAATGCTCACCAGAAATGGGAATCATAGCTGTGATTACGGTTGTCACCCAACACATAAACATGGCCTTTGGGCACGCGCTGCAAATACAAAAGAAGCTGAATTAGCAAGAAAGAAACAGTTTTTAAGCTAAGTAGAGAATGAAGAATTGGATAATTTAAATGGCCCGTAACGAATGAAAACTCGAACATTAGCTATCATGAAATTGTGGATTTCATGGAGTTATTCGTGCTTACAAAGAGTACATTGAAATGCAAAGACAAAGTTGTATCAAATAGAACGGCTCACAGCTAAATCGGACGTATATCCAGGTGGTTCTGCTATAAAATCTTCCTCCTGAGGAATTCCATTGACGTAGAGGAATCCATTTTTAACCTGCAAAGGCATTATTTGTGGAAATATCACTAAAAGAGCTCGAGTAGTGAATATCATTCCCACAAAAAGTTCGAGTAACATGAAATTGACGGAACTGATATGAACACTTGAGCCTTATCCTTATCCTTTATCTAAATCAGGACTCGGGAACTTTTGGAACTGTACGAATGAGAGCCGCACATGCAATCAAATGTTTTTATATTGGAATTTTTGAACACAATGTAACGGTTTCTACACCCCAAATCAAATGATTTAAGCTTTAGTTTGTTATTTTGTCCCTTTTCCCCTTGTGATTTTGCTCAGCAGCTCTTTTCGAAACTTCTTGCTTTTAGATTTTTCTCACTCTTCCCCTGTTTCTCTAGTACCTTTCTCCTATCAATCAAATTTGCTCTTTTTGTGTTTTGATATTCGGAGTAAGAAAACAAGTCCTCAATGAAATTTGTACTTAGCAACACAAAGCACTAAAGATAAAAGCGTAAAACAGTCATACATACCTGAACAAAGTCTTCTGCTTTTGCAACAATTCTCTTTATGAAAACATTCTTTTCCGTCTCTCCCGGTGGCTAGAAACGAACCAAAGAAAACAAATCAACATAATTTCCATAAAGAAAGTAAAATTATAAATGTAAGTTCGATGCTAGACCATCATACCTGTGTTGGATCCCAAAATGTCACAATGTCATTTATGGCAGGACTTCTTACGTAATATGAAGCCTGAAGAAGTTACCACATAACAATAATGTTAGTCAAAATAATTAACTAAATCCCGAAAACTATAACGACAAAGGTCGCGATTAATAATATGTTGATCTATAACAATCCACTAAACTCAAATCCTAATTAAATCATTAATTTCCAAAGTCACCCAATTCAAGGTTAACCATTATCACTCCTTGTGTGTTAACTTGTTTCCTTTTTTTACGTTGTCCAACTATGAAAGTTGCTAATTAATTCGTCACACCTCCAACATTATGTCTAATTTTAAAAACCTGCTATTTACTTAAATTATTCACGGAAAACAGCTAAACTTGCAAAGGCAAACTAAGCAAGAGCGGAAGGGCCGAAGAGTGAGATCTTTAGTAACCTTTTCGATAATGATCCGGTCGCCGATACGGAGAGTCGGGTACATGGAAGAAGAAGGAATGAATCGAATTTCGGAAAGCATAAACCACAAAAGAAACACCACCAAGAGTCTCATGAAGCCATCGAGACCGGGCCAACGGAGAACCCCCAACTCTGGCACGGCATCCACCGAAGAGAAGGGAAAGCAAGAAGGAAAGGCGACAACAAAGAGGGTCTCGATAGGAAACTCATGGCTTCAACACAATCTGAACACAAAATTCGAAACCAAAATGGTAAAGTAAATATGATCAAAAAATGTGATCGGGGATTTCAGCTTCGAGGAAAGGACGACTAGTCAGGTTCTCCGAAGCCCACCAGCGTTTAAGCCTTTGAATTTTTGGTGGCGAAATACGCGTTTGAAACGACGAGTGGAATTGAAAGAAGAAGATGGACGAGGGTGAAATGTCTGAGTAGAGAGAGAAATTTCGAGCTCGAGAGCGAAATGGGAAGAGTTACAGAAAATGGGTTTTGTTGTTTATATGAGAATTTTGGGTCGGGACTCGGGAGGAGATGATTTCACCATGAAAGAGTTTGCTTGAGCTCGGGAAGAGGGAGAAAGAGAGAGGAAAGAGTAGCGAGCAGAGTCAGTAAACGAAGAGAGAGAGAGAGAGAGAGAGTCAGAACAGGAGAGAGAGAGAGAGCATTTTCTTGGTGAGTAAGTTTTAAATTGGAGCCGCCAGGCTGACTTGTCGTGTTGACAGGCGTTGGTAGAGGCATGCAGCTAGCCAACCATTAAGTGTCACTTGGCGCTACACTTGTTAAAACTAACTGAGCTATTCATTCACAATTAAGACAAACAAAATATTTAGATGATGTTTGGTAATACAGCTAATTTTAAATTAAATTATAATTTTTTTATCTCAATTTTTATTTTTTTTTGAAAAATTTTTTATCTTTTTTATGAAAATATTAAAAAGTCAACAAAAATTACTATTAAAATTTAAAATCTTAAACTAAACTTCATTCATTAAACAATCCCTGAGTTTCACATTAGTCTTAAATTTAAATTGTTTCACTTTTTATATTTTTCTGAAAAGTAATAAAAAATTTTTATAAAATATATAAAACTTGAAAAAGTCAACCAATTCAAACTTAAAATTTCAACTCTAACTGTTTTATCAAATAAAACATAAATATTTTCGAGATCCAAATTTAATTTCAATTAAATTATATTTTTTTCATCTTATTTTTTTTTTCAGAAAAATCAATAAAATTTATAATTAATTTTTAAAAAATCAATCAATCTAAATTTAAAAATTTTATCTTATCTTAAATTCAGATCAAACTAAACACGAATCTTAAAATAATATAAATATTTTGTCCAATCAAAAAAACTCTTTTTTGCTGGAATATTTTATCCAATCAATTAATTGCTCAGATAAATCCGATGAATTTTTGTGCAATTGAACTGTCCCAACATCTGGAATCTTCTACCAGATTTGCTGACGCTCTTAACGGTTTGTTACAGCTATTAATTAGCCAAGGAAAGGAAAAGTAACGACCGTATCTATATACATGCAGCATACTTCGTACCTTTTTTTTTTTCCTGGAAATACATACCACGTACTTTCTCCGAAAAATACATGCTACGAACTTGCCAACAAAAGATATATGTACTTTTTTTTTTTTTTGGCCAACAAAAGATATAAGTGGCAAATTTCTTATGTTATGAAAATGAAAAAATTACAAGCAGTGAAAATTACATCATTATCATAATTGAATATGTAATTATCCAATACAAAACTTGAATATCATTAATTATGTTATTGTTAAAATTTTCTAAAAATTTGGCTACATTTCAGTTTCTCTTATATATATATATAAACATGTTCAAACCCATATATTCATAAATCGCTGCTAATGAGGCCGTATATTATTTTTGAGGTATAATAATTTATTAGTATCACCTTCATATATAATATAGGCTTAATCTTTTTTCTTTTTCTTTTTTTTTTTTTGAGAAAATTATCTAAATAACTAACTTTTCTTTCGTCTATTGATTAATATGACACAAATTTTACCTAATTTTAGTTTAATTTTGTATTATATTAATCTAATATTAATTTTTTATGTCATGTTGATGGAATAATCTTTAAATTTATATTATTCAAGTACTTTCTTCTTTTTTTTTTTAATCGAAGTGATCCATTTAATTTTCCTTTTTTTTTTTTGGTACACAATAAAAGTATAACACATAAATTCACTGATAATTTGATCGCACAAAGTTTTCAAGAGAGGAAACTATATGAACTTATAAATAGAACCGGACTAAATTCCGTTTGATTTTCTTCTCTTTTTTAAATGTTATTCATTAGTCATCACTCTCACCCGTACAACGTTGGTCGTCGGGACCAATGTTTGGTTGAAATGGGCTAAATCACAAGCAGAAGCCCAATTTATAATAGCCCACTCCAAAAAGTTTTTGGGCCGATATAAGTCGTAACAACTAGTGGAAGAGGAAAGAATGATCTAAACTTAACGTGATATAAAAAATTAACATTACATCAAAATAATATAAAAATAATATAAAAATAAACTCAAGTTAACTAAATTTATATCTTGTTAATTAAAAACGATGAATTTGTGTAATAGATGAGAGAAAAGTGGTTATTTAAGTAATTTTCTCCTAGTTTTGATAGAGTTTACATAGGGTTAGATGTAAGAATACTATAAATTTGACAATTCTATATATTTATATCTATCACAATATTAAAGTTAATAATTTTATCATTTCATAACATTAATTACTTTGAATGGCCCAAAATCTACAAGGTGTCGGACTATGGCGGGTAGCCTGGGTTCAGTTCGGCCTACTCAGATTGGGTCTGCATGTTGGCCTGAAATAAAACTTGAACATCAGATATTGATTAAAAAAAAACAAGAAGAAGAAGAACAAAATGACAAGCTTTAAACTTAATTGTTCGGCCAATCAATAGAAAAGCCAATAAACTGAGAATCAATATAATATATTAGATTTAGAGTGAAGAAGTAGAAAGATAAAAAACTAAAAAAAACTCAGTCAAATGTAACAAATAGAGATTGGAGAGAGACAAAGAGAGTCGGAAACTTACCTCACCAAATCTGAGAATGAAAGTGAAGCTTTTGATGAAAGAGAAATTGTGTTAGCACGACTTTGGGTTTCTTTCAAACTCATAAAGAGAGTCAGAGGTATGAGAAAAAGAGGATGAAAATACTTACATAACAACAGGGTTTCGAATGAGAGAGTTAGAGAGAGGTGACGGAGACAGTGGAAAAAAAAAGGGGAACAAAAAGATACGAAGATATAAATGGTTTCTTTTTCAAGTTTTAAATTTAAAACTTTAAATCTTAAAATTCCTTTCATTCATATGGCCAGCCGGTGTTTGTCGGGGCATAATATTTCAAAGTTGTTCACCGAGGTGTATATTTCAGATTTAGCCTTTAATGGACCGGTTATTAAAAAATGAGGCTTCATTTGGTTCATCAGTTTGAGTTTGAAATTTTAAGTTTCAATAGTAATTTTTGTTGACTTTTCAAAAAAAATAAAAAACTTTTTCAAAAAAGATAAAAAACTTTTTTTAGAAAAAAATAAAAACTAAGATGAAAATTTTGAGTTGGAATGGTGAACCAAACGAGAGCTGAGAGCAAAAGCCGTAAATTTCTGCCCAATACTACTCGGGTAGATCGGGTATTGTGGGCTACTCGGATATGCTTACAGACCTAATATTTAGTTCATTTTTTCCTTCAAAATCCATTTCTACCCTTGCTCCCTAGCCCCTCCTTGTGTTTGCTTCCATCAGAGTCACTGTTCTTCCCTAGCAATAGGGACTGCTGCAAAGACATTGCTGATCTTCCCGACGACTAAAGGTTTTTGATTTTTCTAGCAACTGAAGGTGCGATCTCCCCTGCAAGTGGATCGACACAATCTCCCCTGGTGAATGGAGGCAGATTTCCCCAACGAGTGAAGAGCGCGAACTCAAAAAAATCTCCCAGGTGCTTACATCATGTTTTTCCCCGGAAACAGAGATAAGTCATAATTGTATGGCAAAGGTCCTCTTTGTGCAATTATCCAAGATCACTGCTCTCAGATTCTCTGTTTCTCTTATCCAATTTCAATCCCCGACAATCTTTCATACAATAGTGTCGCAATCTCCAACGCCGAGCTTCAATGTCAACTTCGACAGAGAAGATCCCATTTTCTCAAGCGACGCTGCGACGGGCTCGCTATCTTCTCCACCAGCAGCGGTGGTAGCTCCTGATTAGATCTAGAGTTTTGTGGTTTGATTTGGGAATTTTTTGGTTTTTATTAATATTTTTAAAAAATTATGGGTAAATGTTGTAATCTTTTAATTTTGATTTGAAATGTTTTTGAAATACATTATGTGAATATCTAATTATTGTCAACAAAATCTAATAATAGAATATGTTGTTATAATTTTTGTAATTTATTATGTATTTAACATTATATACAGTAAATACTACGTAAAATTTTACAAACATTATTTAAATATAGCAAATCCAAGTATTTACTTATAAATATGGATATTTATTAGTAAATCTAGTTCATATAAATTATTTAAAATTTATATAATTTTGTAAATACAGTAAATCCAAATATTTACTTATAATAAAAAGAATAAAAATAATGTAAATATCCGGATTTGCTATTACAAATATTATGTAAATATGGTAAATAAAAGTATTTACTTGTAAATATAGGTATTTACTTGTCAATATAGTTCATATAAATTACATAAAATTTATAAAATTGTGTAACTGCAATATATCCAAATATTTACTTATTAAAAAAACAAAAATAATGTAAATATCCAAATTTGTTATTAAATATCGTATTAATTTATTAGTAAATACCGGATTTCCTACTAAAATTATCTTAAAATAAGTACTATATTTCCAAGTAAACAAATTATTTGTTAGGAAAATAATTCATAACACTAAAAGACAACGTAAGAAATAAATAGGATTAATAGAGTTATCATAAAATATTAAGATTTACATGTAAATAACATAGTTATTTAAAAAAAGTATGCCAAAAAAATCAGGTAACTAAAGAATTTACTAAAAAAAACACAATTTGCTGTAAACATCACCATTTATTGGTAAATATCAAGTTATAAGAAATAAGGTAAATATCATTATTAAAATGTAAATAATCAGATTTACAAACAAATACCTAGTTTTACTATATTTATTAGTGAATAGTGGATTTATCAGTAAATTTTATATTTACAAGTTAATACCAGTAAAAGATTTCTCTACATTTTCTCAAAAAACCCCAATTTATTAAAAATATTCAAATTACACAATTTTCTTTTCATTTTCTTAAAAAGCCCTAATTTATTGAAAATCTTAAAATAACCACAAATTGAAAAAACCCTAACCCATTCCCACCCAAATCATCGCCGTCACTGTAGCCATTCATTGTCGGAGACGAAGTTGTTGTCATCGTGGGGACATGGCTGCACGTCGATCGTTGCTGCTGTCGCAAAACGAAGGCGACAATAGCGCGATCTGAAAATCAAATCAGTTTCGCAATTTGATCTTGACGGAGAGCCATCCATGTAGGCCTTTAGCTGACGACGACGATGAGTCCAACGAAGATTGTTGAGCCCATTACCAAAGGAATCGCTAGATTCTCGTACGATTCTCATTTTTTCCGGTGATGTTTTGGTTGTTGTAGAAGGCCTGTTCACTATTCTCCCTGTTGGGAGGTTTTGTCCTAGGCACCCCGATTTCACCTGTGATGACGCTAGAGTTTGTGTGATGATGGCGACGACGACGGGAGTCGTTTGGGAAAGGATGATTGAGGGTATTTTTGAAACTTTATAAATATTGAAATCGAAATATTCCATAATTTTCAACCTTTTTACATCCTGCTGTATTTGTTAAATCTTAAACATTGATTATGCTATTTGGATTATTCTCCCTTTTGCTTCAAAATAAAAATAAATCATTTTACAATTATCATCCGAGAGGATAAAAATTGACCACCGGGAAAATTACAGCCGCAAAAATAAAAAGTGGGATTCTCACCCAACAAAAGAATTGTCACATTGTTCAAGCCTGGGTCCCACTCTCTCAAAAACAGGACTCGTGTGAGGCCTTTATCTAAAACTATGGGACCCACAAGCCCTTGAACACGTCATCCATGGCGCCACACTTTCGCTCCTACTAAAATCCCATCCTCCTCGCTCCACTTCCCGAACGAACCAGGCCACTTTCACTCCCTCACTGAACTCAACCATTACCAACTCAGACAATATGAAACACGAGCTTTCTTTCTTCTTCTCGATTCTGCTCTGCGTGACGGCGGTTCACGGCGTCTCCGGCGATGGAACCAGCATAGTCTTCACCACGCTTGGCAGGTTGGACTACGCCTTCGACATCTTCACCCTCCCCACTCATGGCCACCCACCGACGATCTCCAACGAACTCCAGATCACCGACGGCGAGTCCATCAACTTCAACGGCCACTTCCCTTCTCCCTCGTCGACCCCGGCGCTTCTCTCTCTCTTGCCCAATCAATCCCTGATTCAATCCCTTCTCCGAACCGATCCCCCGCCTCTGCAACTTGTCTACGTCACCGAGAGAGACGGCGTCTCAAACCTCTACTACGACGTCGTATTTCCCGAATCGCCCTCTTCCCGGACCGTCAGAAGGAGGTCGGCCCTCGAATTTTCCGATCGAGTTCAGGTCCCCCTGTTAGGGAAGGAGCTGATTCAGAACAAGATTTCCATGAAAGACCGGCCTAATCTGGCCGGAGATCATTTGGTCTACATATCGACTCACGAGAACACGGGCGAGCCTAGGACGAGTTGGGCCGCGGTGTACTCGACCGAGTTGAAATCGGGCGCCACTCGGCGGCTGACACCTTACGGAGTCGCCGATTTTAGTCCTTCCGTGTCGCCATCGGGGAAATGGACGGCGGCGGCGTCGTACGGAGCGAAGGGATGGGACGGAGAAGTCGAGGAGCTGAGTACGGACATCTATGTCTTCTTGACTCGGGACGGGACTCAGCGAGTCAAGGTGGTTGAACACGGCGGTTGGCCGTGTTGGGCCGACGAGTCGACTATTTACTTCCACCGGAGAGGCCAAGACCAGTGGTGGAGTATTTACAGGGCGATTCTCCCGGTCAACGGCGTGGTTTCCGTTGATTCGGTGGTGGTCGAGCGAGTCACCAAACCAGGTCTTCACGCGTTCACTCCGGCCACGTCACCAGGAAACAAGAAGATCATAGCCGTCGCAACAAGAAGACCTGACACAGATTTCCGCCACGTGGAGCTCTTCGACCTGGATAAGAACGAGTTCGTCGAGTTAACCCGCCACGTCTCGCCGCGAGCTCATCACCTGAACCCGTTCTTCTCGCCGGACGCGGGACGAGTCGGCTACCACAAGTGCAGAGGAGACGGTAACGGAAAGAAAAGCCCCAAAATTTTCCTCCAAAACATGAACAGCCCGGTCGCCGACATCTCTCTCTTCAGAATCGACGGTTCGTTCCCTTCCGTCTCGCCGGACAACGACCGCATCGCTTACATCAACTTCCCGGGTCTCTACGTCGTCAACCTCGACGGTTCGAACTGGCGGGAAGTCTACTTCGGAAACGCTTTTTCCACAGTCTGGAATCCGGTTCGCAAGGGGGTTATATACACCGGCGCCGGACCGGAGTTCGCTCCGGTGAGCGCAGAGGTGGACATAATCTCCGTCAACGTCGAAGATCCCAAAAAAACCGTCGTCAAGAAGCTGACGACAAACGGGAAAAACAACGCCTTTCCTTCGCCTTCGCCGGACGGAAAACGGATCGTGTTCCGGTCGGGTCAAACTGGGTTCAAGAATCTTTACATTATGGACGCCGAGGAAGGAGAGAAAGGTGGGCTCCAGAGGTTAACGGAAGGTCCGTGGAGCGACACGATGTGCAATTGGTCTCCGGACGGTGAGTGGATTGCGTTCGCTTCGGACCGCCATAACCCGGGAGGTGGGAGCTTCGAACTGTATCTGATCCACCCAAATGGAACCGGGTTGAGGAAACTTGTGGAAAGCGGTTCGGGGGGTCGGACGAACCACCCGTGGTTCAACCCGGATGGGAAGAAGGTGGCTTTCACGTCGGACTATGCCGGTATATCGGCGGAGCCGATCTCGAATCCGCATCATTATCAGCCGTACGGTGAGATATTCACCGTGAATTTGGACGGCTCTGATGTGAGGAGGTTGACTCATAACTCGTACGAGGATGGGACCCCAGCTTGGGTCCCGAAATTCATCAGGCCCGTTGATGTTGAGTGGCCTTTTGGTAGGCCCTTCTGTCAGTTCGAAGATTTGCACTGGCTCAGTGATATGCCCAAGCCCAGCTCTCGGGATGGGTCTGGGCCTGCTTACGTGGCATCGAACAAGGTCCAATGTGGTGCAAGGTTGTAGATGCTCGAGTCCCAGAACTACTACTCTTCTAGTTGTCTGAACTTTTGAAGTACTACTACTCTTTTTAATGTTGGCTCTATCTGTGTAGATATATAACGTAAGAGCACTTCTATTTGTCCTGAAGGTTAGAACTCGTGTGTTAAAAGTCTTATAGATAAAAACATACCAAACAAACCCATAGTAGTTTGTTTTGTAATATAATAAGAATGAGTACCCGATTTCTAACGGGATGTGAACGAGATTGTCATTTGTCAATAATCTTTTAAGATAACAAAAAAGAGATGTCGTTTTCCAGTGTAAACTAATATTAGGTGCACGCAAAACAAACGACAACTCATTTTTGCGTTTCTCGGTCTAAAATTTTGTTGTCGTTTGATGATACCAACGACAACTCATTTTTTGGGTTTCATCGTCTAAAATTTTATTGTCGTTTGATGACACAACCAACGACGACTCATTTTTTGGGTTTCCTAGTCCTAAATTTTGTTGTCGTTTGATGACCAAATCCCAATTCCCATTTAGATTTTTGACAATAGCTGTGAACTCTTCAAACTTGAAATTCACTGAATAGGAGGGAGAAAGAGCTCTGTTAAAAATTTAAAAAAAAAAAAAAAAAAAATTTAAGCATATGATACACTATTCTAAGAGATTTTTTTCGCTGAAAACAATGTCAGTCAGCAGGAACGAACTCCCCCCAATAGCATACAGAAAGCTAATGGTGCTACGTTAAAGATAAAACGACAATAAAGAAGAAGAGAGGAGAAACTAAAATGTACAACTTAGGAGAAAATTGAATTCCATTTCCATTACATGGAATGAGGACAAGCAAGCCACCACCAGAATCACAGAAAGTCTTGTCCAACAGAGTATTGGAGTAACAACTTAGCATCCAATTCTGGCTTTGCTTTCGTCAGTTTGGAAAAACTCCGGAGGTACTGTCGGAGGAACGTACTTCTTTGCCACATACTTGTACTGAAGCAAAAGCAAAAAATGTCATTAGACTTTAATAAAACATATTAACATATTCAGTTTGAGTGACTAGTTTTTTCCATTTCTTTTTATTTACCTTATGTTGGCTATATTTCTCTCTGATAGCCGGTAAGCTTGAATTGTTGTTGTTCGAGCATAGGCGATGGAGATCCTTAACACATTCCGACAAATCCGATGGCTGGTATAGTGTGTAGTGGTGCAAGGTGGAATTCTGTTCCGATGAAGAAAAAGACAGGTTTGTTATAATGGAAAAATCTCAAACAGAATGAGAGAAGTTGGTGTGACTTGGTTTCAACATACCCATGGTCTCTTTGGGGGCAGAAGAATAAAATTGGCCAAGAAAATTGCCGAAGCTGCTATTAGCGACGGAGCGTAACAAAGCATGGAGTATTCTAGAAGAGACAGCTCCGCAAGGTAGTTAGCCAAGCATTCCAACTGCATTGATGGGGCCTCATCGATCCCCTGAGCAGCTCGAACGAATCTCCTGGATTTGTTATCACCGAATCATGAGTTACTTCACAAATAAGGTATGTATCGGAAAGAGGAATTGCGACAAAATACGGTATCAAGGAAGCTACGGCGTTACCTCAAGAAACATTTAATTGTTGGGGCTGTCAATTCGAACTTTAAGTAATTCAAAACAGAAGACTCCATTTGCAAAACCTATAAAATGAGAGAAAACAATGCGTTGTGTTAGTGGAGGCTAAGGTAGAGTAGTTTACGGAGTTTAGCGGTGAAGGAGTGAACCCAACCTCTTCCTTGAAGTAGGTGTTATCGGTTATGTAACAAAATTCTTCCACCTGGGGTGCACAAATCTCCTCGTATTTCCTGGCAATGAAACAAATTTTACATGTTACGATCATAACTCAACAATGGCTATGTATGTGAGTGTGCATAATTGACAAAAAACACGGGGAGTTTTTGTTTCTTACGAGGCAATCATCATGCAGGCTACACCGAGCAACTGCAACCGTTGCCTATTCATCACATTCCCAGAGAGATATCGGTCGATGTAATTCACGGTCAAGTACAATGTATCAGGTACAAGTCTGTACTCTTCAGCCACCTGAGGTTGCAATTTGAATTTCAGTATTCTTAAAATAAAAAGATCTGTAGCCATGAAAACGTCCCTTTTTCGAAGACAAAAACTGATTATTACCTCCACTAGCCAATCAATTAGAATTGCCCGCATGCTCGGATTTACGTCTTTCTGAGTTTTCTCCATGAAATCTGTAGAAGGCCTTTTCTTAACCTGAAATCCCAGATACAAAATGAAGTCGTTGAGACAGACTTTAAGGGCAAATCCAATCATCCAAGAAACACATGGAGAAAGAATTCAAACCTCAGATGCACGCAAATGCTGGTAAATATCACAAGCAATGGTTGCGCAAAGCTGCGGATCCATGAAATTGTTATCGACATCAACAACCTTATCATCTATTTCCATTTCTACTAGTACATCTCTATTACAGACATTCCCTGCAAGAAAATGATTGCAAGATCAAGACCATGAAAGTCAAACAAGACAACAAGTCATGACTAAAACTTTGATGAAACGACATAAAACCTGTTGGCTTCGAATGATCTGAAATGTAGAGATTGCTGAATGTCTTGCGGTTGATAGAATTGACCGATGGGACATCATTATTGTCAATATACTCAACTTCTGGAGACTTGAAAGAATCACAAGTAGACATCGTCTCATCCAAGGAAACCGAGAATTCATCCGATTTACTCGGCGACACGTCCATGATGCTGCATGGGGCAGGAACAGCAACCGTGCTAGGGAGAGTTTCATCACTTCTTGGAAGAGAAGTCACCTTAGAAGGAAGAATTATATTCGTTTTGACATTCGAGGATGCGGGCAAGTGACTCCAACTGCACTGATACTACTGCTAGCCTGAGGTCCCTTTTTCACTTTGCAATCTTAGTTGCGCATGGTACCTGTACATAATCCAATTCTCATAAAATTAGTTTCAAATTTTCAGTCTGAACTCACAATAAAGCAGCTTTTCATAGACTAAAATACAAGTTTCTACATTGCCCCTTACAATGTAGTCCAGTCAATGATTAAAACCTAATTTGCTTCATTGAATAACAATGTTCTTCTTACTTGTTCTGGCTATCTAAGAATAACAACGTTGAGGGAATTTTTTAGCGGGGTACGAACAAATCTGTGCAATAGAGACACACTATGTTCTTCATCGAGTTCCGTTAATTATCTTACTTTTTGAATCGCATACTTATTTTTTTCCATACGAGAACAAAATTACCCTAAATGTGTAGCTCTAAATGTGTTCAATTACTCAGCTGTCAGTGACCCACTTCTCAGTTTCCAGATCATTATCAATGGTTGGATTTTCATTTTCTTCCCCTGCTTCCTTTAAATGGAAAAATCATGAAGAAAATTTGTAAAAAAAATATTCTAAGAATAAATACCAAGCACCAATAAAATCCCAAATTGTGGCAAGAAAAAAAAAGAGCTAAAATCAATTAAAACATAACCGAAAGATTTAAAGATTGAAACATGTTTCTCTCATACATTTCCTGGGCAACAACTGAAAGAGACAAAAAAACAATAAATTTGGAAGAAATATATATATATATATATATATATTACCAAGGTGGAAGGAGGAACCATGGAACGTGCATTACTAGTCCGATTGGTGATGTTACCGAGAGGCGCTCGCTTCTTCGCCAGGTGCGGCGGCGGAACAGCCGTAACCTTACTATTACTCCCCACGTTCTCCGACGAAGAAGCGTGTCGTTTGGCCAAGGACGACGTCGTCGACGACGAAAACGACGAACGGCGGTTCTGGGTCGACATTCTTGGACCAATTAAACCACCCCCAACTTCACAGTTTTTGCGTCCAAGAACCAGCTCAGAACTGAACCAAGAAAACTAGCCTTTTTTAGAGAGAGAGAGAGAGAGAGAGGAAGGAAAAGGAAAAGGAAAAAAAGATCTTCTTTATAGACAAGACGAAAGAGTTTGTCGCAGAATTCTTGGGTTTTGAAGAAGACCCATTTATAATTTGAAAGAGAGAAAACCCAGCTCTCTTTTCTCTTTTTTGCAGAGACACAGACTTGGCCGAGTATTTGTGAGTGAGTAAGTGGCATTTTTTTTTGCCCGTTTTCTTCCGAATTAAATAAATACAAATTTAATTTAAAATTTTTTTGTTTTTTTAATTTTACTTTTGAAGCGGGGAAGTTGTACAATTTTGAAATGGAGGAGATCTGGACCGTTGGATCAGCTCGGTATTCGTTAGGAGCGGACAGCAGTGGGGCCCACAAAAGCTTGTTATACGCTCTCACCTTCCTCGGTTTGAAATTGCTGCGCATTTTATACAACTTCTCGTCCCTCTCACGGATAGAGTTACTTGAATGTGACCACGTGACAGCCCTTTTTCGATTTCATTTTTGGCAAGATTTAATTGGCCCGTTGAGTGATTTTTAAGTCACAGTCTGTCAGATTAAATATTTGGGCTGTGCGTGCGTGTGTTTTTTTGAATTCGAATTCAAACGGTCAGGGGATCTTTCCCTAGCTCTGGCTTCTTTTTGTGGCCATTTTGTATAGCAATAAGTGATGGGGAGAGTGAGAGAGAGAGAGAGAGAATATACACGGTAACCTAACTGGTCAGTTTTGTCTATAGAAAGCTGATCTAGATACCCAAAAATTAGCTACACTTCGTATAGCATTATTGTGTGTTAATAATATTATGTATGGCACAACTTTGTGATCTTTTCCATAAATCACCATCAACTTCTTAACCATAATAGTTGTTGTTAATTACATATCAAACACACCCACTTTAGGTTTTGCCATTAGCTTTTTCAACTCTTTCTAATACATTCTCGTGTTCATTGTCTAGCTCGTTTTATTTGTTTACTGTCTATTGATTCCTTTTGTCTTAATTTGGTTGCACAATTTTTTGGATCGTTTGTAAAGACTCATATACTTAATTGAATGCTACTTCACATTTTTCCCTAGAGGAAAAAAATATATCGTTCAGTGTTTATCTATCTTATTATTTTGACACTCCTTAATATATATATATATATATACACACACACAATGCACTCTATGCTGTCTGCCCAAGTGGTCATTAACATTAGACAGTCTAACTCCTGATATAGATCTTATGCATATAATTGATTTTAAGAATTAACCATAAATTAATTTAAGTTAATAAAGCACACAATTAGTTATACAACAATAACATGCATCAGCATACTTATAATAAGATTACTAGATGGCACGGTAACAAAATTAGATGTAATATTACCTAAAAAGTTATTTACTTCAGAAATCCTCTTCTTACACAAGTTGGATCCAGAAAGGACGAGAGCTTACAAGGACCAGGGAAGAATTTACAACAATATGAATATCTAACAAGAGTGAAAGAAAACTACCGGGGTGGTTCGAAATGTCACCGTAGTATTAGTATGTGGGCAGAAACTTCTGTGTGGAAAGTCACAATAAAACCAGCAGAAGGTGGTTACATTTCTATAGTTGCATCCTACTATAACCAGCAAAAAGCACCATGTGAAGATGTAAAATCTAATGTCTTAAATCTTGGAAGAACTCTGGAGGTATCGACGAAGGACAGTATTTCTTTGCCACAAATTTGTACTGAAACAGAAAGAACCAAATCAGGTTAGAATGCAAACATTATTAAAAAAAAAAAAAAAAAAAAAAAAAAAAAGCTACCACCCTTCGAGCTCACAAGTTATGGGTAATTCAAAATTCAAATAAGGAAGCCTATGCAAGACAATGTGATTATAATATGTCACTACATAATTTTTGGCACGTGCATGAGCTTCAACTCTTTTTTTTTTTTTTTTTGAACTTGGATGGGGACTCAAACTATACACCGTATAGAGAAATTAGAGTTAGATGTGGAGTTACTGCAAGATTATATCCGCAAAAACACCCTATAACTCTTTTAGGTATGTCGTATACATGTTTTTGTTTTTTTGAACAAAGACGTGCCAAATCCTCTATGAAAACATAAAAATACGAAAACTTAAATTTGAAAGAGCAGACATGCAATAAAAATGGAGTTTGGTTATAACAAATTCAGTCTTATAATTTTACTTCAGATAGAGAGTGATTTTTCTAACCTTATGGTGACTATACTTCTCCCTAATTGCAGGTAAATTAGAATAACCACCACCACGGCACAGAATCAAACGATGCAGCGCCTTGACACAGCCACGCAAGTTGGAAGGTTGGTAAAATGTGTAACAAATCAACGTGGAATTCTGTAGCATAACACAACAGCTATATCCCGTAAGCGAATAAAACAAGATGGATCAAAAAAACAAGTAAAAGAACTTTGACACTTCTCACACCACACATACCCAAGGGTTCTTCAATGGAGACAGTATATATTTTGCCAAGAAAGTGGCAGACGCAGCGATTAGGGAGGGGGCATAGCAAAGCATGCCATACTCCAGAAGTGATAACTCCACAAGATAGTTGGCCATGCATTCCAAATGCATCGATGGAACCTAGTAAAGAACCAAGTACCACACCACGAACATAAAGAGATTGAAAAACAACGAGGGCATGAAATAAAATCAGATATTCTGTGAAGAACTTTAATTAAAAGCAGGGAAAAAAGAAAACATTTTTGTTTATCCAAAGTTTATAACTAGCTAACTGAAAACTAAAGGCCTATTTCATTGTCCTTTCGCCATATTAGAAATGGAGGAAAGACTAAAGTAACAAACTAAATGAGGGCTTTGTCAAATATAGAAATACCTCATTGGTTAGTTGAGCTACACAAACAAATCGCCTGAAGAATTGTCATAACAAGAAGTCAATGACTATTCAATGAATGAGAACTTGCAGTAAACATGTTGGTAACAGAAAGAAAGCTAACGGTCACCTCAAAAAACAAATAGCAGTTGGGGCTGCCATTTCAAACTTCAGGTGGTTCAGCACAGCTGACTCCATTTGTACAACCTGTAGACGTTAAACTGATCTAATTTATACTTTAGGATCACTGGGCATCTCAAACTTTTGAATAGTACGTAAAAATAGGATATGATCATTGAAAAAGAGCTCCAAACCTCCTCCTTGAAGTATGTATTGTCGGTTACATAACAGAACTCTTGTACATGGGGTGCAGAGATCTCCTCATATTTACTGGCAAGAATGTTGTTCTTTCAATTATTATGTGAACTTCATATCTAATAAAATGCTAGCCATGCCAAAAAATGCAGCAAATCACAAAGGGAAACAGAGTTTGTTTATAAGTAAACTATATTCTTACGCTGCAATCATCATACATGCAACACCAAGCAATTGTAATCGTTGCCTTTTCACTGCAGTGCCTGAAAGATAGCGGTCTATGCAGTGAACGGCCAAAAATAGCGTATCAGATAATAGCTTGTACTCTTCAGCAACCTAAAATTGAAGTTTAAAAGCTAAAATAAGTAAATAACTAGTCGTATAACATAACTCACTTCACCCTTACAAGAAGTGAGAAGTGAGAATATTGGTAATGAGAACGTCAATAAGCCAGTACAAAGCACACTCATCAAGATAATATAACTGAAAATGTGGGTGGATGATGAAGTTAATTTGTTGTTTATAAGGATCAAGGCCTAATATAGCTTTACCTCCACAAGCCAATCGATCAACATGGCACGCATGCTGGCAGTGATGTCTCTTTGGATCCTTTCCATAAAGTCTGGAGAAGGTCTGTTATTAGCCTGAAACCCAATAGAAGAAACTATCAGGACATATCTGGGAATTCTAAAGCTATAGTTGAGAACAAAATTTGCACATTTAAACTCTCATATAAATATTTTATTTTAGATCAGCAAAAACCCTGATAAACTTGTTAAAACATGCTGTGGAAGAAGCAATTGATGCAAGAAATATAATCAAACACATCTGCCTTATCTATAAGGTAATTTTTAGGCTTCTATATCGGGGAGTTGAATGGCACACCACATTGATGATCTGCATTCCATGTAGAAAAAAGTTATTGAAAACAGATATCTACCTGCCACGCTAAACCATTTAAACTTTTTTTCATTGAAGTTATGAATTATGTGCAAGCATTTACATGCATATCGTAGCCGGTAGCATTTTTAAGGTTCTGAATCTTTTTAAAGCAAGCTCAATTTTGAGGCACTATAAAAGAGTTCAAAGACATTGTAAAAAAATTAACAACACAAGGCAGATTCTTAGTTATTGAAGGACATTACTATATAGACATATATACATATTTCTCTGCTGTCAGAAAGAAATATTGACCTCAGATGCACGCAAGTATTTGTATATGTCAGAAGAGATGGTTGCACAGAACCGCCGGTTGATCAAATTGTCAATATCAGCAACTTTATCGTTTATATCCACATCTACGGATACATCTCTATTGCACGTACTTCCTGAAATCAAAATGAGAAAAGCTACATCAAAAGGGCAATAATAGATAATAACACTACATGTAGCATTAAAGAAGACAAGTAGCGTTTTATGACCCACATTCACTCGCTGACATTTTCATAACGTGAATCATCATCCCTATTACACTTGTCAAAACTCGAAAGCACAGTCCCAAAAAATATAAAAACCAGAGAAAGAGAGAATGAAGCAAGTTTAATTCCTTAAAGTACAGACCTGTTTTTCCCAGATCTTCTGAAATGCAAAAACCATTACTCGACTTTCCCTCAACAGAGTTAACTGCTGAAACTTCCCCGTCATCAATATAGTCAAATTCTTGACACTTCAAGGAATCACAAGTAGACAAGTTCTCATCCAAATAAACAGAAAAACTAACTGATCTACTCAGAGAAGCATCAATGCATTCGGGTGCATTAGTAAGCCCACTTTGCCCAGCAGGAACAGTATCCCTTATATCTGCAGAAGCAGTGCTTGAAGGAACCGTGACACTTGGTTTCGAACTCAACGATTCCAGAAAAGTACAGGTTGAGAGGTCTGTATTTGGAATGCAGGTTGAAAACTCATTCTTTGTTCTGGCAATTTTTGCCACACATGGAACCTTCAAACATAATTTTCTTTATCAATATCTCGAGCAATAGCACAAGAACCCTCGTAGACCTCGAATCGATATTTCATAAGAAATGTACTTTGACAACACCAAGTGAAAGACCAAAACGCTAATACATAAATTGCACGAATAAAGGCCAATAACAGCAAATGTGGATTCATTACAAAAAGGGTTTGTAAGATTATACATAAACAGGCGAAATTAGAACAAATTAGTTGGTATAATTAAATTATCTGTAAAAATTGTTGACAAACTAGAGAAGAGAATACGGACCATGGGCTTAGATGAAAGCACTGAAGTTCGCGGACCAGGCTGAGAGCCCTTCTTTTGGTTCGTAACGTCGGCGAGAGCGGGTCGCTTCTTCGTCGACTGGGCCTTCAACGCCATGACCTTTTTCACCGTTTCATCAGCAGAAGAAGTCATCTTTTTTTCCGAAGATGAGGGTGACGAAATGAAGACAAGGCAAACTTGTAAATGGGGACAAACCCTAATCAGAAAATGTCGAGAGATTAGTTTGGCTTCCAAGACAAGCCAATTTGGTGAGTTATTGAATGCCCTAAATCAATTCTTGATGAGATTAGGGTTTTGGTTTGGGGATTTTTTTTTTTTTTTTTTTTTTTGGCAGAGAGACGGAGGGGATGGAAGGAACCGAAGGTGATGGTAGGAGCGGGAGATATGTTTTCTTGGAAATGAAGAAATTGGGAGCGCCAAGATGTGGGATTTTCAATAGCCGAGAGATCGTGACCGTCTATTTGGTAGAAATGAGATCTGAGCCGTTCGTAAAGTACGGAAGTAAGTTGTGGCCGTTTCGGGCGAACTGGATTTTCACGGGAAACTGGCTGTTGACGCGTGGTCCCTCCAAATTCTCTTCTATTTGTTTTTTTTTTTTTTTAATTAATATTTATACGCTTTTATTAATTTTTAAAAAGAAAATAATAGTTTGCCCAAAAAATAAATAATAATGATGGTAAAAAATGGTAACCGGACACATATATCTTATGACAAATTATTTTCTTAACAATTGTCTCTTTTTTTGAACGGTCAACGTTTTGTTTTTAACGGATGATATATAACACTTTTATATGTATAATTAGGGGCTAATTTGAGATGGTGTATTTTATTATTTATATTTCAAAATTATAACTCTAAGAGCATGTTTGGTAATATAACTTATTTTAAATTAAATTGTATTTTTTTATATTATTTTTTATCTTTTTTTTTAGTTTTTTATCTTTTTTAAAAAGTAAATAAAAATTACTATTAAACTTACTTAAAAACTTGTTAAACTAAACTCAAAATTCACCAACTACACCTTTTAAATCTTAAACTAAACTATCTCTTTTTTATTTTTAAAAAGTTCAAATTTAAAAATTTATAATTTTTTTATTTCAAATTGAAATGAGATAATTTTTATATCAAAAATATTTATATTGACAAGACAAACAAAATAATATCTATTATATATATATATAATTTTCAAAATATCATATTTAGATGGATCCGGAATAAAAATTGGACAACACGAGTTGAAGAAAGCAATGAGGGGCAAGCTATATTGAAACCTCGCACAAGTGCATGCATGTGGGGTTAGAGAACATAGCATAGGGAAAATAACAAAAGGCATAAGAGTAACGAGAAAAGGAAAAAGTAAATATAATTATTAGAATTCATTTTATACAATAGCATGGATTCATCATCTCGTAACTAGTTGATTGCCTTCTCTCTCCAACCACCCCCACTTCAATCAAACTCGTTATATAATATGTGTGTGTGTGCGTGTACATACATGCGTGATACAGCTAGTGTGGTGGATAGTAGTATTTAGGGGTGGCAATACGGGTCGCGACACGACGACACGACTCAAAAACGACACGAATTTTACAGGTTCGAGTTGGGTAAAATAGGGTGCGGGTCGTGTTCGGGTTGGGAAAAAAAAAAAAAGTGTCGTGTTCGGGTTGAACCCGTTTTTTCGTGTCAAGTTCGTGTCGCGGGTCAAATTTCGTGTCAATTTCGTGTTAATTTCATGTCGTGTGTCAATTTCGTGTCAATTTCGTGTCGCGGGTCAATTTCAGTTCGTGTCGTGTTTGTGTCGCGGTTTCGTTTCGTGTTCGTGTCGCGGGTCATGTTTGGGTCGGAGATAAGAAAAAAATCGACACGGCTCTAAAACGATACGAACCCGATACGTGACACGAATTGCCACCCCTAATAGTACTACTACGACAGTTCCAGAAGATCACCACCATCATGTCTTCCCCGTCGCGGCAATCAACCTTGCGATGATCGCCGACGATGCCAGCGTCTTTAGTCCGAAGCTCGAAAACTTCCTTGACGGCAGTCTGAGGGGTCAATTATGTGCCGAAACGACGACCTTGGTCATGTTGTCTAACAACAACAACAACATCATCATCTCATTTATACTCCCCCGTGTCTTTACAAATCTCACGAATTCCACTTTTCCTTTTTCCAACTCACATTTTGCCAATCCCATACTCAAGCCTACACAGGTTAATCATTTTTTTATCTATCTACATTATTTGTTCACGGTTAGTTTACATTTCCTTTCTCGTACCTTCACATCTCTATCATCTATACGGCACATCCAAATCCAAATTGTATGTATCTATATTCATTTATTATCTGTTTTAATACATTTATACTTACCACTTTGCTCTTACCTGTATTTAAAAATTATATCATCCCCTGACTTCTTCAAGGTGCAGATAGCAGCTTCCCTTTTATTTTCCTCAGCTCCACTTTCCATGCACTTTGCATGTGTCCAATTACCTTTTCTGGCACGTCACATCGTATAACAAACGATACTGTAAATAAAATCTTGTGTTAACTTGTAATTTACAATTAGATATTTTAATAAAAATTCGCAATTTGAATTACCCCATAAATTCCTAACAAGGTTTTATAGTATAAATGAAACAATTCTCTTTTTTTTTTTTTTTTTTTGAGAGATATGGTACAATTCTACAGAGTAGTATTTTTAATTATTTTAGCATTTAACTCCTAACTATAGCAATGGCGTGTCCAATTACCAGTGACATTATATTCAGATTTGTACCAAAATAAAAGACATTAAATTTAAGACTTCATGTCATTTTCTCACGAACGTCAGAAAGTCTGACATGCCAACGACTTGTTGTTTTAGTTTAAACGACATTGAGTTTCGACTAGAAAGGCAGGTCTCTCTCTCTCTCTCTCTCTATTTTTTAATTGCACAAAGAAAACTGTGTCGTTTATTTTAACAAATGATATTATATTGCACATAGAAGGTGTGTCGTTTGTTTGAATAAACAGCGATGATCTTTTACACCAAAATTTCGAAGAAAACTAAATGTCGTTTATATTCAAACGACAGAAAAAAAGAACGTGTGTCCAAACCACTTGTCGTTTAATCAAGTACAGGACATCACAGTTGACATTTCATTTTCAAATTAAACGACACCATACAATGAAACCATACGACATGTTTTCTTCGCAATCTATTAATCATTTTTCCGAAACGACATCAGATTAACTAAAACGACGTGATTTTTCACAAACCAAAGACAGCAGTCACGACTCACTCACATCACGGTGCATGTCGTTTTTACGCGAAACGTTCACACAAATATTTGGCAAGAGGAACGAAAATAAAAAATAAATGAAAAGTTTTTGGTTCATTTAGTATTATTTTGAACCCGTTTTGTAAAGAGATCTCACTATTTAAAAAAAAAAAATTTATCTCACCATTTTCAATAAAAGTAATTTGAAAACAATTGCAAAATAGTTTGTTTTACGTCAAAAGTAAAAACAAAAATAAAAATTCATCGTTAAATTTTATGAAAAACAAAAAAATAAAATAAAAGGGTGTTTGGTAAATGAGTTTAGTTTAAGATTTTTAAGTTTCAATAATAATTTTTCAGAAAAGACAAAAATCATGATGAAAAAAATACAGTTTAATTCAAAATAAACTAACAACCAAACACCCCCTAAGTTGTTTTTTGTAACTGTTTTTATTTTATTTTTCTAATTTTGAATTCATTTTATACTTTATATACATATAATAAATATTTTAAAAATACATCCAAACACAATTTTATTTTTTCTTGTATTGGAATCAATTTATCTAAAAATATAATCAGACACAACTTTAAAAAATATTGAAAATATATATATATATATATATATTTAATTTAGAGGTGAACTTTTAGATGTATTCAGGCGTATAACCTCCTAATGATCTTGTTTTTATTTCCTTTTTTTATTTTTTTATTTTTTTTTATTTTTTCATTTAATTTGTTGTTTGGCAGCCAGAGGCCACAAAAATGAATAAAAAAGCGGGAAAGGGAAGAAGCCCTACAGAGCGGGAAGCGGAGGCGGAAAAAGGGAGGGGAAGGGGAAGAAGTGATGGCGCCAGTACTCCAAAGCTCTCAGCCTTGGGTCGAGAAATAGTTTAGTATCTTCTCTCTCTCTCCATCCCTCCTTTAATTTCCCATTTTCTCTCTATCAATTTTTGTTTCTCTCTCGCTTTTTTAATAAATAATGAATAATTATGAATTTGGAATGCTTGGTTATTCAGTCGGCCGAAGCAAGTAAAAGACGTGGCTCACCAGGACGAGGTGGTCCGGGTCCTCACCAACACCCTCGAAACCGCTAGTGTAATTCCATTTTTCTTCCTTTTTCATAACCCTAATTTTTTTTCCCCTAATTCATTGATTTTTTCTTTTTTATATATGAATTTTTCCGTAAATATTTTTTTGGGCAGTGTCCTCACATGCTTTTCTACGGCCCACCCGGCACCGGAAAAACCACCACCGCCCTCGCCATTGCCCACCAGCTCTTTGGGTTATTAACTCTCTTACTTTTTAATTTCCAATTATTTCTTGCTAGTGTTATTATTAGCATTTTTTTTTCTTTCTCTTTTTGGAATTCAGAGTTTGTTTCGCCAAAATGAGGGCTTTTCGACGTTTTCGCCCCGTTATTTTGACTGAATTTCGAGCTACGGAAGTGTAGAGAGATTTCATTTGTTTGATTTTATCTAAATCATAGTCTTTTTGGTAGACCTGAGCTGTACAAGTCCAGAGTTCTGGAGCTCAATGCAAGTGATGACCGTGGTATCAATGTTGTTCGAACAAAAATCAAAGGTTTTGCCGCTGTTGCGGTCGGTTCGGGCCAACGTCAAGGGTTCGTTATCCTTTTTGATTATCAGACTTGCTTCACCCACTTCTTTTGCCTAAGCTTTGTTTGTGTAGATGTTCATGATATATATATATATATATATATATATATATTTTTTTTTTTTTTCCTGTGAAAAACTTTCAGAGGCTATCCTTGTCCACCATTTAAGATCATTATTCTTGATGAGGCCGATTCGATGACTGAAGATGCTCAGGCATGTTTTTTTTATATTTTTTTCCACTAAGATGTAGACCCAACTTTTGGTAAAAATTATTAAATGATGTCTAGTTACTTGCATTCTATTTCACAGAATGCCCTGAGACGCACAATGGAAACTTATTCGAAAGTCACAAGGTTTTTTTTCATCTGTAATTACATCAGCAGGTACACGTACTGATTCCCTGCTTCGTTAAAATTTGATTTATGTGATTCTTTGCATTCTATTACGAATGCATCACGATAACTTTTGGTGCTCCTATTGTTGTTCCTTCTTTTTCATGCATACGAATTATACCCCATATTTTTTTTCTTTCAAATATTCATTTTAGATGTGACTTCCGGATCTATTTTGAAAGTCTTTATTTCTCACGTTACTAATTACTATCATTAAAAGTTTGGTGTTTCTCATATTATCTTTATGTAGGATCATAGAGCCGCTTGCTTCTAGGTGTGCAAAGTTCAGGTTCAAGCTGCTTTCAGAAGAAATCATGAGTAGTCGTATAACGTATATTTGTAATGAAGAAGGCCTGAATTTGGATGCAGAGGTGTGCATATACCTTAATGTTTGTTGGAAATTGAAATATCTACAGAACTTTCTTCATCGCGTGATCGCATCAGTTTCAGTTTTTTGATACTATGTCAACGTTACAAACTATATAATTCCTATTACAGGCTCTTTCAACTCTAAGCTCTATTTCACAAGGTGATCTTCGTCGGGCTATTACATACTTGCAGGTAAGAGGTTCTGTTTACTTAGTTTCCAACTATTGTTTCTGTTTACACCTGAACTTTCTTGGACGGATACAAGTTGGGTTGATGATTTCATTTAAATTTATAGGCTTCCATGGGATGTTAGTGAACTTATTAAGAGAACAAGTGTTCTATATACCATCTATATTTGGGGAAAGGGAACAAGCGTTATATGATTACATACTCCACAAAACGTCAGCGTTGACGTTTTTCATTTTGTTTTGCTTTCACTCTCTGTGTATTAGGAACTTGATATCATAAGGGCCCCTGAAGCCTGTACTACTCTTTGAGCCTGAAATTTTCTTATGTTTAGTCAAGACATTTGGGTTAGGACAAGTATTAATATCTAGTATACATGTCTACTTTTTGAATCTTGGTTTCTTATTGCTGATAAAAAAAACTTACTGCTTATTTTGAATTCTTGCAGTCAGCTGCTCGCTTATTTGGGTCTTCAATTTCTTCCAAGGACCTGATTAGTGTTTCTGGGGTAAGTTATAATGAACTGTTTAAAATTTCCAAATATATGTCGGACTTAGTTTTGGCTCAATTTAAATTTTTGAAGAATGAGTTTATAGCTATTTCTTTCAGTTAACTTTTTTGCTAATTGACAGATCTGAGACTAATAAACGGAAAACTCCTTTTCAGGTCAAATAAGCAATCATTTATTTATTCCTTTCACATTTCCTGAAATTTGCTTATTGTGCATAGTGTTTTTATTAGTAAGAAATAATTTAGGAAAGTTTTCTTGAACGGAATATTTGGTTCCCATGAGCATACAAATGTTTGAAGTTGGATCCTTAGAAGCAACTGTATAGAATTCTATTCGAGGCAATTTTTTTTGCATTTGTTCTGAAATCCTTGCTGTATTCTGACTTATCAATCTCCACTTTCAGGTTATACCACAGGAAGTTGTTGACGCACTTTTCGCAGCTTGTAAAAGTGGTAACTTTGATTTGGCCAACAAGGAAGTCAATAACGTGATTGCAGAAGGATACCCAGTCTCTCAGATGTTTTCACAGGTCGAATGTTTGTTGTCATAGTTAGTGATGCAGTAATTTGTTACTTAATGTCTTACAAATATACTGAAAGTGATCATGTTATTTCCAGTTGTTTGACATAATTGTTGAAGCGGATGATTTATCAGATGAACAGAAGGCTAGAATATGCAGGAAATTGGGTGAAGCTGATAAGGTTGCCCGACAGAGAATATCATATTATTGTTTCTTGGGTTTATTTATTTTGTTTTCTCAAGTAAATTATTGAAGCTCGCACTTAATTTAGCTTGTTTTTCTGGATTGCAGTGTCTTGTTGATGGTGCTGATGAGTACCTGCAACTGCTTGACGTTGCTGGCAGCACAATGCGAGCTCTTTGTAACATGCCAGAAGAGTTCTCCTATAACTGATAGGTTGTTTGAGAAACCAGATCCAGGTTTGTTGTGGGATTTTGTAGAATCAACTTAAACTGCTGAAAATTATCTAATGAAAGGGACGGCCACTTTTCCCCAGTCAACCGTGGACATGGTCGGTGACTCACTAATGATCTGTGCAATTGAGTTATGACTCAATATCCTGGTTAAACAACCTAGTCTCGGTCACCCATATTGATGCTTCGGATCTCTCTTTTCGAGATGTCGGCAAAACATCCTTTAAATCAACGGCACACCTAATCCATCTCTTGACTCCTTCCATGAATCTCGTCACAGATAGATAAAAAATACACTTCTATATTTTAGCTTTCTTTGTATTTCTGAGCACACCCATTTCACTGGCAATTCTGTTAATTGTGTCTATAATACACAATCTAGGCTAATTTTGGCATGCTGAATATACGGCAATTTTGGCATGCTGAATATACGGCTTGCATCATAATTTTGGCATGCTTAATCCGTACCAGCAGCTATTAGTGGAAGACATGATAAGCTTTCCTCTATCTAATACAGGTTTGTGGTTGAAGTACTAAAATCAATTGAAAGGGTCATTCACGTCTACATCATGATCCACAGTCTCCTATTAGGGATCCTAGGATCACGGACTTAATCATGGTATTAACCTTTCTCTGTTGAATTCTCCTTTGGTTTTGGAAATAAAAAAGTGAAGGAGCCGAAACGCATTCAAATTTACGACAGAAAATGAGTTGGCGGCTGTCCCGTCGGAGCTTGAGCTGTTTGGCATTGCTTCTGTCGACCATTGCAAGCAATGCAGATCTATGCAGCTGTTTTAAAGACAACTAGGGCATGATAAACTACCCTATTCCCCTCGACAGAAAAAAAAAAAAAAAACCCTATGTTAGCGCCCATTTTGTTTGAAATATGTAATAAGTTTAGGAATCATGACTAGGAACAGAAATCACTTCTGAAGTACTTTTGTTTGTTTGTTTGTCGTCCGTATGTGAAAAAAAAAATCATTTTTAATCTCTGGTCAAAAAAGAAAACGCTATTGTCACTAGTGATACTAACAGTAACATAAAAGTACTGCGAGGTATATGAGAGTTAATTAGATTAAACATATTAGAGCAAGTGAATCTTACAAACTTCATTGGTGGATGGAGACTTGAAAATGAATAAAAGAAGTAAGTGGTTTTAAATCAAATTTAAAGATAAGAACTATGAAAATTTGACCGGTTCTTAGTGTTATCGTCGTAGAAAACTAATATAATAGCAAAGACTCGTTCAACTCGGAAGTATTGGAGGAGCACGCTAGAGGAAGAAAGAAAGAAAGGAAGGAAAGAGGCAGCCATGCAAACGCGGATATCTTGTCTTTACGTCCCTTTGGATTTTTCATCTAGCAACGAAAAGTCTATCCAGTCTACGGCATAAATACATATAAACTTTATTAAGAATTATTGTCATGAAGTGTTCAGCCATGCTACTTTCCATCTCCTCATGGCATCATTAAGTGGTATAAAACCTCTCAGAATTTGGCATCACATGTACCAAAAGTCAACTTTTATGACTCATTTCGTGTCCGGTATATATCACGATCGCCCTCGCTGGGCCCCTCCTGTCTGCCCCACTCAATGCCTTTAATCTCGCGGGACCCTCCTTTCCGTTTCCATTTTCCCTACAATCAATATATATATATATATATATATATCTACACACATTCTAGTTATTATGCCTATATAACAAGAGAAGAGAAGAAGAAGAAGAAGAATAGGGGTAGTTTGTTGTTAATCGTCTGTTTGGCTTCCGAGAGAGAAAATGGGAGTAGATGATTCTTTCAAGAAAGCAGGATCCGTTCCGTTTAAGTGGGAGATCAAACCCGGCGTTCCCAGAGTCGAAACGCAACAACAACTAACAAAACAACCGCCACCAACACTAAAAGAGCCGCCATCTCCGCCGCGAAAGCTCCGGCCGCCTCCGGCGGGATTGGCTTTTGTGCCTCCTGTGCTGGAGACGAGGTCCCGGTCCTTCCGGTCAGCTCGCAAGATCCGGTCAGAGCGGTGGCGGTTCGAGCAGCCGGAGATTGCGGCGATAGGGTGCTTCCCGTCGTATCAGCTGTTGAAGAAAAAGGGAAGCAGCAAGAGGGAGACGCCGGAGAGTGACGACACGGTGGAGCTGGAGACGTTGGCTCGGTGGTCTGTGTCGTCTCGGAAGTCGCTGATCTCGTCGTTTCGTGATTCGACGTCGTCGCCGTCGTCGTCGTCGTCTAATAACTCGTCATCGCAGCAGTCGTCGCCTAGGGTCGTCAGCGACGCCGAGTGGGCCGGGTTTGGTCTGTTTTGAAGTGTTGAATACGCGGCTTGTGATGAAATTTTTTTTTTTATTATAAATTTTTATTTAAGAGTTTATTGAGAAAAATCACTAAAGCCAAGGGAGGATATGAATGTGATTTATGTGAAGTTTGTTAATTTGTTGTCTGCCTACAACAGTACCATGAGTAGTTTTTTCTTTTCTTTTTTTTTTTTTCAATGTAATTTTTAAATTTGGTGAAGAGCAGAACGGGGTGAAGAGCAGAACGGAGTGAAGCTTTCCCTAGTTCTCTTTTGTAAATTATATTTTATACGATTAAATTAAGCTAAGTATTTTCAATCTTAATTATCGGCTCGTTGATCTTTTTTTTTTTTTTTCTTTTTTGGTGTGGCAATATTGGAATCGCTTCTTTGACTTCATACACCACCAATTTGTAACGCCTTGTTATGTGTGCCCTTTAGCATGGTTTTGAATCTGAACTACAAAATTGGTATTAAAAAAAATTAATATCCCCTAAACACCACTATATTACTATTAAATATTAATTTAATTTCAAATCAGTTACAAATCCATATGATAATTAACTCGGTCAAAATTCACCCCGGCAGTCACAATCATCACAATAATGATAATTTTAAAGAGGAAAAGTATTGCCCATAAATTCAGCACAAATATCCCTTCTTGAAATTCAAATTAATTTAATATTTTTGTTAAAAGTTTAAGGTCGTGTTTCTCACCAATCCATTTCAAACTTTTTTTTTTATATACTATTTTCTCTTACAAAAGTTTAAATTTACTATTTAAATCTATAAATTCAAACATGGTCTTAAATGTCTTGCTTTTTATGTGCGTAATTTTGGGAAAACTAATATTAAGCTGACGTTTATATTTAGACCCTAATTTTCCTCAAAAGAGACGAAAAAGAAATGCTTTAACCAACAGAGTTATGACACGTTATCGTTCCAAACAAATAGAAATGCTTGATTGACAAATATTAATAAATATTTAAAAGGGAAAAAATAAATTGTGGAGGTTAATAAGTAAGCCTCTCAATCAAAAATTTTCATCTACTCATCTTTATGCATGCAGACAATGATTGTGTATACATCATGTGCTAATTCTTGATTTTTTTCGCCCCCTCTTGACTGTAAACGACAGGACAAAAGCTTTCTATTTTGTTCAATTTTTCGTGTTAAATAAATAAGTTGAAAAGCTAGGTGAACTGATAGATGCATAAAAATAAAAATAAAAATAAGTTGCGTGAATACTCAATCTATCCTACTCATTTTCTGTCTTGTCACTTATCTCTAGATATATAGATGTCGTCTGTGCCATGTGGGGAATGCTAAACGACAACAAATTATATGAACATTTTCTTTTGTCGTTTTCAGATTTGCTCTTTACATATCCTTTTTTTTTTCTTTTTTGGGCGGCGGTTTCCATTTTTTGCCGCTTCACTATTTTGTTGTTGGTCTATATCTTGTAGTTCAACGCCTCATTTACTCGTTTCTTATTTCTCTTTGATAAATCGTAAAATATAACTAAAAAAATGCCTCTTCTACGATATTGGTGTTTGAACTTCGTTGTCGTTTTTTAATATGTTATCCTCCTTTTTTTTTTTTTTTTTTTTTTTTTTTCAGGCTTTCCAGCTTAGTTGTTGTGGTTTTAACAGTTGTGTACTTAGCTTTGCTCTCGTTTTTCATTTATTGTGGTTTTTGTTTTATTGCCGCTTCCTGTTACGTCGTTTTTCCAGTATCCGTTGTTTTCCGGCTTAATTCTAGCCTACTTCCGTGATTTTCGTTTATCATTTTTTTATCCTTTTCTGTCCCATTCACTTATTTCTTGTTTTATTATTAATTTTTTAAATTCCATTTCCAATTTTGTTTTTTCGCACCGCTTTGTCAATTTTATTCTCGTTTCGCATTTTGTCGTGGCATCTGCCATGTGACTTGTCCATTTAATTGTACTTTGACATGGGTTGCACTTTCGCCGATGCTGTTGTCGTTTTTCAGTTAGTTGTTGTATAAATTATTTTACTTTTTCATGTCGTTTCGGCTTTAATTAACGTTCTAAAATTTTGTCGTTTGAACTCCTCTTCTTCTTTTTTTTTTTTTTGGTGGCCTCTCCTTTCCTTTTCTGTTCTCCCTTGCTCATTTCAATCTCGTTTCGCATGTTGCCTGGCCATTTACTCATCGTTCTTTTTTGTTGTTGTTTTCATACATGTCGTTTGCTTGTGTTATTTTTCTTTTCCTCTAATTCTGTCGTTTTTTATTTTAAGATTTCTGGCGTTTCTTTCAACCAGGTGGCATAGGTATCAACTTTTTGTCGTTTCTCTTGAATTGTTGTTAATTTATTTGTTGTCACTCGAATCTTTATCGTCGTTTTCATTTTTTTTGTCGTTTCCACTTCATTGTGGTTTTTCAAGGTCTTTTATCTTCGGGTAGTCGTTTTTAACAATAATTGTCGTTTCTCGTTCTTTAGTTGTCGTTTGTCTTTAACAGTTATGGCTTGCGTTTAGAATATCAGTTTGAAATTAAATTTTTAGGTTAAAATTGATTAACTTTTCAAAAATTAGTTTTAATTTTTGTTTATTTAAAATGAAAAACTTAGCTTGGACATGAGAGCCAAACAGAAGCTTCTTCTTCTTCTTCTCTTGTTATTTCTTTAGTGTCGTTTTCCTTATTTCCGTCGTTTGTATTTCTTGATAATGGTTTAAGTTTCTCCTTTGAATTGTCGTTTTCTATTTTCTTGTCGCTCGTCTAATTTACCGTCGTTTTCCATTTTGCTATTGTTCGCCTTTTTATTTTTATTTTTTTTGAGGGAAGCTATTGTTCCCATTTTATATTAAAGTTTTTCAAATGTTTATTTTATTTATTTCATGGATTCGAACCCTCCACCTTCGTCCCTTAAAAAAAGAAAAAAAAAAAAGAAATCTCTTCATGTTTTAATAAAATCGAGTGGAAATTTTCTATTTCCTGTTAATGTATCAAGTGTCGTTTTGCTTTATCCCCATCTGTTACGACAAAAACTCAAACTAAAAAGTAAAAACACAGAAATCCAGAACTCCCAACACTCCCAATCTTAAAATCCCAATGCCACTTCACTAAGTCCAAATCCAATGCCGCCATTTTTGCACTTCACCTTCTTCATCTCTTCATATCTGTAAACAAAAAACAAAAAACACAGAAACATAACGAAAGAAAGATGACTTCTTCAAAACCTCTATACAGCAAATACACTCGTATCATCAACCAAATCCTGACAGCCATGCTCCAAAACCGCCCCTTTGACGCCCACCCAACGCCGTCGTCTCATCGGTGGAGCACAGAAGCAGTTTCGGAGGTGTTAAGGTCAGTTACCAGATTCTTCTTCCAATCCCCTCGCTCCATTGGCCGCCAAAAAGGCTTCCGACACCGAGCTCCATTAAAACAACGCAACCTTAAAGAGGAACTCCATAGATTCGGGAACAACGTTCTTGTCCTCGGACCTGCTGCTTATCGAGATCCCGACAAAGTCCAGCTGGGATTGGACAAAGCAATAGATTTCTTCTTCTGGGTCGAGGACAGTTTCGGGTTTTCTCACAACGAGACTACTTGCAGAGAGATGGCTCTCGTGTTGACTAGAGGTAACAGACTGAGAGCTCTCTGGGATTTTCTCAAAGATATGTCGTTTAGAGGAAGCGGGCAGCTCGTAACGACTTCGACCGTTACGTGTTTGATAAAAGTCCTAGGAGAAGAAGGGTTGGTTAATGAGGCATTGGCTTGTTTCTATAGGATGAAGCAGTTTCATTGTAAGCCCGATGTTTATGCTTATAATACTATTATCTATGCTCTTTGTAGAGTTGGGAATTTCAAGAAAGCAAGGTTTTTGTTGGAGCAGATGGAGCTACCGGGCTTTAGGTGCCCGCCCGATACTTTCACTTATACCATATTTATTAGTTCTTATTGTAGTTATAGCTTGCAGACTGGGTGCAAGAAGGCTATCAGGAGGCGGTTGTGGGAAGCGAATCACCTGTTTAGGATTATGCTCTTCAAGGACTTTGTTCCTGATGTTGTGACGTATAATTCTTTGATCAATGGTTGTTGCAAGACTTACCGAATAGGAAGGGCTTTGGAGTTGTTTGAGGACATGAACAAAAGAGGGTGTACTCCCAACCGAATTACTTATAATTCGTTCATTAGGTACTATAGTGCGGTCAATGAGATTGATAATGCGGTTGATATGTTGCGGAGGATGCAAAAGATGAATCATGGAGTGCCCTCTTCCAGTTCTTACACTCCGATTATTCATGCTTTGTGCGAAGCGGGGAAGGCATTGGAAGCCCGTGATTTTCTTGTTGAGTTGGCTGATGGAGGCTCGATCCCTAGAGAATATACCTATAAACTAGTTTGTGATGCACTAATGTCCGCAGGACTAGCCGATTTACTTGATTATAGCCTGCATAAAAGAATAAAAGATGGAATAGAGAACAGGTTTAACCAAGTGGGGAAGTTCAAACCAATTATGACTCGAAGTGAATACGATGAAATGGGAACTTGATAATTTGAAGAAACCAGTCATGCTGACTCTATAAAAGACTTGGATGGAAGAGAAGATTTTGGGTTGATATCATGCCATTCTTCTAGGGAGCTGTACAGCATTGGTTATAATCTCTTTCTGATTTCTTAAGTTGACTATTTTTTTGCTTATTTCCTCAAAAGTTGCTTACACCCAGGCCAAGTAAGCCTACCTCAAGTCTACACTCCAACAATCCTCCAAGGGTTATCGTTTTTACTATGATTTTTGTCTTGCTTTGCTTGACAATACAAATTCAGGCTGCGGACAGAATCTTGTATGGCGATCCTTGGCGTATACAATATATGTAGTTGCAGCTGTTAGAAGATCAGCAATGTGGACAGGCGTTATGTTAAATTCTGCCCCATGAGCTGAACTCTGTTCGCTAGCCTTCTATGAGTTGCTTTTTTTGTTTAATTCAAGGTTGTCTATGAAAAGGGCAAGGCTAAAATCCTTCCAGGGACCCTTTATTTTGTGACTTGATACTGATAAAAGACCAATATACGCCCAAACTCTTGTCATTTGGGTCTTCTAATCCCATTTCTCCTGTTAGCTGGGTCGTCCTTCCCTGTACCTTGAATAAATAAATTAACATATAAAAACTCTTTCCCTCCTCTCATGGTGGTTTCAAACAAAGTATATTTCACCATCGGATAATCAAGCAGAGAGGTAAGACACTTGCTTTCTCGATTAGAGATCTCAGGTTCACGTCATCACCACCATACGATGATTAGGGTATATGGATAATCTACTTTAAGAGAAATCTCATATATTACACAGGGCTCTCCTCTTTTTGGAATTATCTAGATACGTCATCATCTACCTCTATAATCCTTTCTTCTTTATTAAAAAAATAAAAAAACAAAAGTATATTTCTACCAATATGGGATTATAGAGACTGCAAATTCGTCGTCTCGAGTTAATCCAATACAATATTGCACAAAATCCTAATGTTGAGTACCTACAGATCAGGTCAAGCTTATTGTGTCAAAACATGCCACTGCAACCAAAGTCAAAGGTGTTTGGTTTTTGATCGAGCTTTAAATCCCCACGCGTCTTAAATCTTACTAGTCTTGCATTGTCATTTATTTTGATGAAATTATAATATTCAGTTTTCTAGGTTTGTTTAAGGTAGGCATATACATACATATATATATATATATATATATACACATGACTAGTCTTTGGTGCGTTGAGTGTACCCATCCGATGTTTTAATGGTAGTCATCAGATCAACTTGTCTAGTGAAGGAACGGCTACGATGGGCTTTAATGATAAATATATTGTAGGCGGGCAAATTTTACTTTTAACATCATATTAAAATAAGAAATTTAATTTTAGATAGGTTAAATTTTTTTTTTTTTTGGTTTTAATACAACCTCTTTTACTTAAACTAAAATATTTATTATTACTTTCTACATCTATTTGTGAACGAAGCCACATAATATATGCCACCAAATTCTTCATACTGCGGCATATGAAATAATTAATTTGCAACTGCAAAAAAAAAAAAAAAAAAAAAAAAAAAAAAAAAACGGTGTAACAAAAATAAATTTAGCAAATTTTTTAGCAACAAGGGTGATTAGACGTAGCCGCGATAGGGTCCTTGTGCACCGACGGCAACGATGAGTTGTTCTAATTGAAGGGATGGTCAGGAAAATTTCAGACAAATACAAGGTCTTTAAAATAGACTTCAAAATAATTACGTTTATCCATAGAAAATAATTACGAAAAATGATTTTTTTTGAATAGTAAAACATTATTGATAACAATCAATTTCATCTACTCTTTAAAAAAATGCAAAAAAAAACTATTACAAATGGAACGTGCGTCCCTCATATTAGTTATTTATTTATTTATTTATTATGTTGTTGGCGAATGCGTCCGTCGTATTCGTTGGAGACAGAAAGAAGAACGTTGATTTTACTATAATATGCGAGTATTTTACATGACCTAATATTTTGACCCCATTTACTCACCCCTTCGTGTTCATCCAGTGGTCAATCTGACAACATGCCATGTCTATGGGCATGGATGAAGCAAAATTACAAATCTGCCCTCTTCATTTGTCCATTTTTCCTTTCTCAATCCTTTACCTACTACTTGTTAGGGGTGGCAATATGGGTTGCGACACGATGACACGATTTGAAAACGATACGAATTTCGCGGGTTCGGGTTAGAAAAAATAGGGGTCGGGTCAATTTCATGTCATCCGAAATTGACACGAAAAAGAACGAGTCATGTTCGGGTTGGACCTGTAAAACCCGAACACGACATGTTTTTTTTCGTGTCAATTTCGGATTAATGTTTGTGTCAATTTTCGTGTCAGTTTCATGTCAATTTCGTGTCAATTTTTAATTTCGGGTCAATTTCATGTCGCGGGTTAATTTCGTGTCATGGGTTAAATTTTCAATTTCAGGTTGTTCGTGTCACGTGTCAATTTCTTGTCGCGGATCAAGTTCGGTTCGTGTCATGTCAACCCGTTACAGATTCGTGTCGTGTTCATGTCACGGTTTCGAGTCGTTTTTGGGTAGTAGGTCGTGTTCGGGTCCAGAGAAAAAAATTTCGACGCGGTTCTAACCCGACACGTGATACGAATTGCCATCCCTACTACTTGTGCCTTCAAATTGCTCAACGCTTAATCCCTCAAGTGTCTCATGGTTTGACCATGTCATGATTTTCTCAAGTTCTTGATGCAAGTAAAAATCTTATTTTAATCCGGACTTATCAATCAGTATGACATACACTCCTCAAAGTCAACTTTTCCCCTTACTTGGAGTGGGAAGAAAGATGAACCTGCTGTCCAGAGATGGACTTTTTTTTTTTTTTTTTCCCTCCAAAAAAAAAAAAAAAATGGCGTGCCCAACTTAGCGTCACTTTAACAATTTGTTGAGACCACTATTAGAATAATAAAATATATCAATCCGTGTTCTCATCAGTTATCTTCAAAAATCATCGCTTATCATTATAGAGTGATAGTTCTTTTTATAATACCGCTATGTCTTCATTATAAGTAGTATAAATCTAGAAGGACTTGGAAACATTGGACACTTGAGTCATTGACAGTAAATATATATATAATTCCCAGCAACTGAGCCATCACGTGATATAGCAGACCGCAGATATCTAGAATCTAGGAGTGGCCGGCCAATTAAAATTAATTATATAAATTTTAATGCACTCTGATAAGCTCTATAACCACCATGACGTATGATCATTATCGCTAACAAAATCTACAAATTCATCAAATAAATAAAATAATGAATGTTAGAACGTCGCTTTTTTTTTTTTTTTTTTTTTGGTATTTTAGAACATACCACTACTATTCAAAAAGCCAGTAACTTTTTTTTTATTTTGTTTGTTATTTATTTATTTATTTATTTTTTTGGTTACAAATAAGCCAGTAATTAGGGTATAGAAGAAGGATGAGGTTGCTAAAATTTACAGTACAGTACATGAAACTTCACGAAAGTGACACTGTCTATAATAATATGTTAAAAAATTCATCATTATTTATGAGCTACTACTGGCTTTTATTATAGAATTGATGATATTTGATCATCAGCTACATCATTACTTTTGACTTGCTCTCTTAACTCATCTCCTTGAATTGCTGATCATTAACATATTAGTTTTATGCTCCACTTGTCTTGGAACAACGCATAGGTCAGCCATACGTGGTGAGTATTGAATTTCCGAGTTTAACCACTCTGATTAGATTAATGTCTTCACAATTTAATCTCCAATTTACCATCAAAATTAGTCGGCCTAATCTTTTAGTTCCGAAGGTGATTAAATCGAGAAAAAAAAAAAGCATACACATGACGTATTCACTTTTGGAGAGTAGACTTTAATTTTATTACGATAAAAAGGCATACAATAGGAGAAACTCACACTCCTATCGAATTCTTTGATGTTTTTCTCTACCCTCTCTCAATTCTTAAGTAGGCATCCTCTAGAATAACCGAAAATTATATGGTTGATCCGCATACTACTTCTATATCAGTAAAATAATTAAGAATTGAAAGAGGTTAGAATAAACGAAAATTATATAGTTGATCTGCATACTAATTCTATATCCGTATACCCTGATTAGACTAACGTCTTCACAGTTTAATCTCTAATTTACTGTCAAAATTAGACAGCCTAATCTTTTAGTTCCGAGGGTGATTAAATCGAGAAAAAAAAAAAATAAACAAGCATACGCATGATGTATTCACTTTTGGAGAGTAGAATTCAATTTTATTATCATGAAAAGGCATATAATAAGAGAAATTCACACTTCTATCGAATTCTTTGTTGTTTTGCTCTAACCTCTCTCAATTCTTAAGTAGGCATCCTCCAAAATAACTGAAAATTATGTAGTTGATCTGCATACTAATTCTATATTAGTATAATAATTAAGCATCTCACACACAAGGGGAAATGTGATTAATAAAAGCTCTTCTAATTATTACTATTATTCATTTTCTTTTCTTGCCAATATTGAAGCCTTTGTTACTTTCCAAGATGAATGATAAGTGATTGGAGAAATACACCTTTTTTTAATAAAAGGAAAATGGATTGATAGAATTCTCACATCCTCTCTTAAACATTATTAAAAGAATCTAATGAAATCATAGATGGAATGGCAAGAATCTTGAGACATTACATGCTTCACGACTTGAATCTGTGAGTTAATAAAATGTAGTCTTTAGATAGAACTCACTTATCACGATATATTACTATCGGTGATTGACAGGAGAAATATCTTATCATAAAGACGATGTATATATTTGATTATTTTGTCAAAAATCACGAGCTTACAAATGGAGCGAACTTATACAATTCTGATCATGCATATCTAGTTATGATATTTTATAACTTTAAGCGGCTAATTGATGAAGCCAAGTGGTGATACGTTCTAATTCTGATATTGTTATATGGGTATAGAATAACCTCAACTATTTGGCCTTTTCTTTCTTTTTGTTTGTACAATTTTGGCCTTTTTGATCTCTACATACATTCCCACTATGATTACGTACCTCTAGTGAGGTAAAAACAAAAAGACTCCACGTTGCGAGAGAATGCTTACACATACAATGAAGAACTTCCCGACACTTTATGTTCACCTATTAACCTAATCCATTATCGGAATGGATGCCACCAAGAAAGCCAAACTAAACTGCCATTTTAATATTGTTATATTTACCAAATGACGCCTTTAATTACTAATTAACCAACCTAAGGCCGGATTAAACTCATTCCATTATTAACCTAGTTTCCATATTAATATTATTGTTATTTATTTATTTTATATCAAAAATCACGTTACCGCAAGGTCAAGATTGTAGTCATAATTTTTTATTCTTTTTTTTTTTTAGAAATCCAAAAATATCGGAGACTTGCATAATACGGCATGATATCTTGATATCCTATTGATAATGCATACTAATTGTGAATCAAACAAATTATTTAAATTAAATGTAGCCATATTTAGATATTATTTAATTTTTGATAATTCATTTTTGAGAAATAAACACACTAAATTAATCACCGAAGAATGTTATATATATATATATGTTGTGAGAGTTTAGATCTATTGTTTTATTTTTATATCTTAATAATTGTTTTTTTAATAGTGTTTTCATGACTCATTAACTTGTTTAAGAATTTTTAGTATTTAACACTTTTTATAGGACTAAATTTTTAGATTTAAATGATTTAGCATGATATTATTGAATGGACAACCAATGAGACAGAAAATTCGGGATAACTACTAAAGGTAAAATAATAAAGGCGGCACTGTCGTTCAACTTTGGCCGTGGTTAGCACATCGATTTAATGGTAAAATCTCACTTAAGATTTGGATTGACTCTCTTATTTAGTTTCTTGTTGGATTTGTTTTCAAAGGAATACTTGTAATAAACTATGATTTTGCTTACTTCAAAGGGGAATTAAATATATAACTAAAGCTAAAAATCAATCACTCTATTTCTTTTTATTAACGAAAGGATAAGTGCCAGTCCACTCATTGGACTAATAATTTGGAATGTACACATTAAGAATTAAAAAAAGAAGAAGAAGAAGAAGAAGGGGAAAAGAAAAAGGAAAAAAGAAATAAAGATATGCAAATCTGGCTGCAACACGTTTGCACATGCCCTCATCATTAATTTTTCTGACAAAGATGTTCCAAAATCCAAATCAGTTGCTCCAATAAGACAACAATAAAAACCCTGATCTCATCTATTAAATAAATTAACTAATTAATAAATTATTTAATTCTGAGCTAAATGTTAGAAGCTATTGCAAATTATTAAACTAGGGAATGAGGTAAGACTTGGAAACTCCAGACATTATACGAAAAAAGAAAATAGTAGAAAAATGGACGGCATGAAGCATTAATTTTAGTTGTTGATCTTAACCAGAAAAGGAATGGCATGGAACATGTTTTATACAATATATATTATTAAAAGGTTGTAGGTATTCTCACATGCTTATAACCACATTTTTAGCTATACCCCCGGTTGCGACTGGTTTCATTGAGTGGGACGGGAAGGATTTAGTCAAAGAACCCTAATTAAATTCGATATCTTAAAATGTGTGCTTCATAACTTCTCTTTGATAATTAGTAGCGTCATATATCCAATATTCTATTTAAAAAAAAAAAAAAAAGAATTTCGTGTCGATGTTACGATGATTAATAGATAACAAATACGTAATTGATTAACACATTTTATTAATGTATACAAAATTTTAATCAAAATTGATGACAATACTGCCTTCCAAATGCATCACTTCAACGATACCAATGAAGATCTAATCATAGAGTCCCATTTTAGAGGTCACCTATAGACGAGCATTATTAATTTTTCCTTTTCTTTCGCATGTTTACATCAATAATAACAACAACAACAACAACTAAAGAGTTACGTCTTCTAGCTATTATACTTTTTTCTTTTTTTTTTTGGGTATTTTACACAAGTAAAAACACATTCATAATCCCATCAAGTCCTACATCGGCATGGAATGAGGATTTGTAGTGGCTTACTATTAGGGTCACAAATTATTTTTCAGTTAACAATTGTTTGAAAATAGTAATTTTAATGGGTTCCACTTTTGGGTCCACTAAGATTTCTATCATTTATATGCTAATAGATTTTAAACGGTTTTTGTCTTCATTAATTATTATTTAGAAGAGTAAGATAGTATCTTTTTTTTATATTTTTTTTAATGTGTTCCTATGAAATGCTTTAGTTTGTTTTGATAGCCAGCTCTCTATTCAATGCGGGTATGTAGCCTCAAGCCCGTTCAGCCCTCAAGTAAGTATAAATTCAACATGTCTTTGTCGTTGTTGTTGGAGTATTATTAAAAGGAAAAGTATTAATTAAGGGGGTGGATGGCAAACCATCCATTTTCATCTCATTTCAAACTTTTTTTTGTCTTTTTCTTAAAAAGTTTTTGTCTTTTTCCCAAAAAGTTTTTTGTCTTTTCTGAAAATTCAAAAAAATTTACTATTAGAACTAAAATATTTCAACTCAAACTAACACACCAAACACCCCCTAATAAAATTATGCTCACCCAATCGATTTTCAGAACATTAAATATATATTTTGTTTCTAATTGGAAGATGGAGGTTTTAAACTTTAAAATTTTTTCGTAAAATCGGATATTAAATTAATGCTAAACTATATATGTAATCACAAACAATACTTTAATCAGTAAGCTGTTAATCTAAAAATGTTCTGTCACAATAAATTAACGTATAGTTCGTGATTAAAAAAAAAAAAAAAAAAGTCGCAAGGGGCGCGCCGTTTTGGGCACGAGGAGAGACAATGTGCGGCTAGTAGAGAGGCATGGACCAGTGAGTTGTCTACAATTAGGAATCACTAACAATCAACCGAGGTTTCACACTGCCAAGCATTTAAATGTATACGTATAGTATATACATATATATATATATGTGTGTGTGTGTCTAGATATAGTATGTATAAATTCATGCAAGCTGCTCTAATGTCATGTGTCTATTCACTACAACAACAATCAATTAAAAGCAAGAAATTATCTCCCTACTAAATCTCTCGAAAAGGCAACGACTTGATTTCAAAAATCTTATAATAATAAGATAGAGATACAGAGAAATGGCAAGCCGAGAAAGCTACTCACAGCGAGCCACTGGTAACACCGGACACAGCAACCGCATACTGGCCGTTGACAGCACGCCTCCTCCTCCGATCTCCATCATGACCGCCTCTTCCGATCACCATTCCAACAAATTTGATCATGACAACGACCAAGTCTCTCTCTCTCTCTCTTTCTCTCTAATTTATCCTTAGGCTTCGTTTGCAATTTTAACCCAAATTGTACTTTTTCATCTCAGTTTTTGTCTTTTTCTGAAAAAGTTTTTGTCTTTTTCTAAAAAATTTTTGTCTTTTCTGAAAAGTCAACAAAAATTTTTAACTCAAATTGTACTTTTTCAACTCAAATTCATTCACCAAACGGATCCTTATTAATGCAATTCTTTCTCCCTCTACGTCACATATTTATTCTTATTAATACAATTCTCTCTTTGTCCTTATTCTATTAATATATATACAAATATATATATATATATATTTGTGTGTGTGTGTCTTTGTGCATTAATTGGGGCAAAATTTGGTCCGTTTTCATGACTAAACAAGTAGTGGTGATTCTTGTTGATGATCAGAAACCTGGATGGAGAAAGTTTCTGGCTTATGTAGGCCCTGGATTTTTGGTTTCTCTGGCCTATCTTGACCCTGGCAACTGTACGTTTGTTTATAACTCTCTCTCTCTTTCTCTCTCTCTCTCTCTATAATCTATACATATGTGTGTGTGTATATATGTACGTGTGTATGTATGTACAGATATATATTTGCATTTTGTTGAAAATATTCTTATTTTTGTCACTGGCATTGACGTCACAGTGGAAACTGATCTGCAAGCCGGGGCTGATCATGGATACGAGGTACTAAAAATGAATTAACCAATAAATTTGAAATTGAAGTTCTTTAATTATAATGAGGAAATCTAATGGTTTTTTTTTTTTTTTTTAAATAATGTATGTGCCAATTTCAGTTGCTGTGGATTATCCTTATTGGGTTGGTATTTGCTCTCATTATCCAGTCACTGGCAGCAAATCTTGGTGTGAGCACAGGTAAATTATATTCTTAGCAAAACAAAGATTAGTTAATATTTTTCTTATAAGCATAATGTTCATATTAATTATTTACTTGAGACATTGATAATTAAATGACCTTAAATTAATTTTGTATGATTTTTTTTTTTTTGTTGATTAAAACTCTCAGGAAAACATCTCTCGGAGTTATGCAAAGCTGAATACCCTTTGGTAGTCAAATACTGTCTTTGGTTGCTCGCTGAGCTTGCTGTCATAGCCGCTGATATACCTGAAGGCATAATTTCCTGTTTATTTCACTGTCTTCGTCCTTCATTTTTTTTTTTTTTAATTTTTTTGGGCTAAAGAGCCATCTCTTCTAATATGTGTGTGTGTGTGTGTAATTAGGGACTATTCTTTTGTCGTTTTGTTAGAATTAGTTAGTGGAAAACAAAAAGGAATTAATAATGTTATTTTTAACGCCTATCAAATCTATTTATTTATTTCTTTTTTTCTTTATTTTTTGGCAGTGATTGGAACGGCCTTTGCACTGAACATACTGTTCAATATCCCAGTTTGGGTTGGAGTTCTTCTGACCGGTTCTAGCACCCTTCTCCTTCTCGGTCTGCAAAGATACGGGGTATGTTAATATTGATTTTTTTTTTTTTTTTAAGGATAAACATATTATTTTGGTACCAATCGAGTTCTTCTAGATATCACCACCGATGTTAACTATTTTTTAATCGTTAGATTTTTTTTTAATGATCAAATCTATAAATATCCACTTAAAACATTTACATCGCTCAATACAGAACTGTTTCAGTCATAGATCAAACTGTTAAATATTTAATTTAACAGCTAAAACAGTAGTTTCCACCAATTGAAATTCCTTAGTTTATTTCCAATAATTTTCTTCTTCTTCTTCTTAATCCAAGATTCCAAGTTTAGACAACCGAATTTTCCTAGTAATTCTAGACTTACTGTAAAACGTAATATTTCTGAAATAATATAGGGGGACATTAATATTAAACATCATATAGTAAATCATAGGTGAGTCTTAATATTTAAATTCCCTCTATTAGTTGACTGATAGTATCCCAAATAATTTACATAGTTATGGGACGTTGTTATCTATATATATATATATATATTTTTTTTTTTGGGGGGGGGGGGGGTTGTTAAAACGTTGTTATCTATACTTATTTATACACTGAATTGACACTTTCATATATGGGCTCTTGTTTTGTCCATAACTTTGGTCTTTTTCAACATTATTTTGGATGACATTTTTGGTCTAATATATTTATCATGAGGTGCCTTCTTTCTTTCTTTTTCAACTTTAAGTCTGCGTATAGTTCATCAGTTGAAGATAAAATTTTTAAGTTGGAGTTGGTTGATATTTCAAAAACTAGTTATAAATTTTATTGACTTTTTAGAAAAAGATAAAAATTAAAATGAAAAAATACAATTTAGTTAAAATTAAACTTAAATACCAACCAAAGCCTAAATTTTGTTCCATTTAAGAAAAACTAGGCAGATACGTACATGCATTTTTCATATACTTTAATTTAACTTTAAATTTCCTTCCATCTTTTGTAAATATCCAGGCATATATTGAAGTCAGTACACATCTATATAGACAATATTATATTTGATTTTTACCTCTAATTGGCTCCTTTGCAAGGGATTCTAAGCACTGACATATTCAAAAACAAATAGTCACAAATACACACGCATGCATACATATATACGCACATACACACACGCAAGCACATGTACATACATATAACAAACGGAAGAAACAGAGGTGGAAAAAACTTCAGAAATGAAGGGGACCAAACAAGAACAAGAGAGACTCATTGAAAAAAAATTAAAACAACAATATCTATCGATAATATAAAACAAGAGATCCTAATACAGAAACTCCTCATTAAAAGTTATTATTTTGACACCTAATGTTATGATTTATCACCAATAGACCACAGGGTCATTGGTAAGGTAAGAGGGGAAAAAAAAACTACCAGTACGTTGATAAATTTACATCCAAGCTAGTCGTTATTTTCATTTTTTAAAAGTTACTGCACAAGAAGGGTTAAAAAAGGTGCATTTTTGTCAATGATACTTCATTTAACAAAGCTAAATTTTAGTGTCTGAATTATTGTTGTTGTTGTTATTTATTTAATATATATATATATATAAATATATATATGTTGTTGTTCTTGTGGGGATGAACAGGTTAGGAAGCTGGAACTGCTAATATCGGTGCTGGTATTCATAATGGCAGCCTGTTTCTTTGGAGAAATGAGTTATGTTAAGCCTCCAGCGTCGGGAGTGGTCAAGGGCATGTTCATCCCCAAACTCAGCGGCCATGGTGCCACCGGCGACGCCATCGCCCTTTTGGGTGCTCTTATCATGCCGTATGATCATCCATCTTTTCCTTATATATTAAGCATTCTATGATTCTCCTTTACAAGATGTTTTAGCTTTTTTTTTTTTTTTTTTTCCCTGAAAGGGCTAATTTCCTTTTAAAAGTGCTAAAATTGACGTTACTAACTTGGCTCTTTTTTGTTTAAAAAAATAAAAAAAAATTACTACAGACACAATCTTTTCTTGCACTCAGCTCTTGTGCTCTCTAGGAAAGTACCCAATTCTGTTCGTGGCGTCAATGTAAGCAACTGTTCATTTGTATTTATCAATTACTTGTTCATTGAAATGTCACAAACGTCTACATCTAAAAATACGAGAAAATTTTAAAGTTTTGCTTGGAACAAATTTGAGAAAATTGTTAGGTAAAAAATTGATTCCAAATCTTGCAGGAAGCGTGCCGATACTTCTTGATAGAGAGTGGATTTGCATTATTTGTGGCGTTCTTGATCAATGTTGCTGTTATCTCCGTATCGGGCACAGTTTGCGCGGAAAACCTTTCGAAGGATAATGCCGATAGATGCAACAATCTTACTCTCAACTCCGCTTCTTTCCTTCTACAGGTATTCACACCTAAATTAAAAAAAGATGAGTAAAAGAAAAAAAGAAAAAAAATTTTTTTTTTGTTTCAATTTCCTAAAACAAAGACTGTGTGCATATGCAGAATGTGTTGGGAAAATCAAGCAAGGTTATTTATGCGATCGCGCTATTTGCCTCGGGCCAAAGCTCGGCCATTACAGGCACTTATGCAGGACAATATATCATGCAGGTCTCTCTTCTAGGCCAATGAGCTTTTCAGCTATATAGCTAAGACTTTTTAACATTTGCTTCTTTACATAAACTTTTGGAGTGGTGTTCTGTTTTTATAGGGATTCTTGGAACTTAAGATGAAAAAATGGAAGAGGAACCTCATAACAAGGGCCGTTGCCATTACACCAAGTCTCATTGTCTCCATCATTGGGGGTTCTTCCGGAGCTGGTCGACTCATTATCATCGCTTCGGTTTGTTACTAATTTTTTGACCATTCTGTCTTCTTCTTCTTCTTTCTTCTTCTTCTTCTTTTTTGGAAGTTCTAATGGTGACATTTTTGTTGGGTTTTGCAGATGATACTTTCCTTTGAACTCCCTTTTGCTCTCATCCCACTTCTTAAATTCAGCAGCAGCGCCACCAAAATGGGACCCTACAAGAACTCAATATACGTAAGTGATTTTTTAATATTAATTCTCACTCATTTACATTGCAAACACTGACGGAGCCACCTTCAGATAGAGAGCCGTCCCCACTGACTTTTTTTTTTTTTCTTTTCCCCTCAATGAAATTTGATTTTTTTAAATTTTTTTCATTCCTACATTTTCAAAAAATAAAACATGCCAGAAAATTGGCTCCGCCGCTGAAAGTTTTTTTGGTTTTCTTGAATGCAGATCATAATTATATCGTGGATTCTAGGATTTGGAATCATAGGAATCAACATATATTACCTGAGCACAGGGTTCGTTGGATGGCTAATCCACAGCAGCTTACCAAAAGTGGCAAACGTGTTCATCGGGATCATCGTGTTTCCATTAATGGCAATCTACATAATTGCTGTCATCTACTTAACTTTCAGAAAAGACGTTGTGATCACCTTTATTGAGCCGCAAAAGAGCGACCCAGTTGCCCAAATTCAAATGGAAGGTGGTCAAACGACGACTGGGTTTGGTGTCGTTCCTTACAGAGAGGATTTGGCCGATATTCCCTTGCCAGAGTAGACTCTCTTATTTATTTTCGCCATCTTTGCTGTCAACCAAAAGTGGCAATGTTCATTTTTATGCAAGTTTGTGGAATAGGGTATGGAAGGAATTATGTTGAGTGATATTTTGTAAAATTACCAAGAGCACCAAAAAAAAAAAAAAAAACCATATCCTTGAATGTTGTTAATTATGCTCGTCTTGTCAAAAATAAATAAATAAATAAACAAGCTTTGTCTTGCCTCTCGACCCATTAATGGGATGAGAGATAATTTGTTGTCCTTCTAGTCCAACTCTGTTTCGAGTCATTATGCTGTTTTCAACTGTTATATCAACTCAATTTATAAAAAATAAAAAAAAGGCGCTACGTTTTCCATGTCATTTGCCAAATGGTAGATTTAGAAACTCTTTTTTATAAATATCCAATTTTTTTTTTGTAAAATCAAAAAAATAAGATATGATTAGTCATTGATTAATCAATGTTAATATATATTATCAATCACTAATTAAATATCATTTTTCTAAATTAAAAAAAATCAACTATTTATTTATATAAGGACTTAAAAAGTTACGGATTTAAAAACTCGAGGGTTCCTTTGGTAAAACAGTTTGAATTGAAATTTTTAAGTTTTAGTTCTTAATTTTTTAAAAACTAATTATAATTTTTGTTAACTTTTCAGAAAAAGACAAAAACTGAAATAAAAAAGTACAATTTAACTTGAGTGAAACTATTTCACCTAACAAACCAGTACATATTTACCTACAATGTATGGCTCAAAAGATGAAGAAAAAAGAAAGTTAAAAAAAGGCAAGGGCAAGAGGGAAAAAAACAGAAAAGAAAAGAAAAGAAAAAGAAAAAGAAACCCTCACCCTTGGCAAAGCTAATTTTTATGATTAATTGTAAGCCAAAACAAAAACCTACAAACTGCCCCTGAACTTCTATTTAGATCAAAACTACTAAAATTTGAGTCAGATGAATCGTGAATCACAAATTGCTTATGATCCTTTCCACTCGTTTTCCTTTTGGTTTCATCGCAAAAGGCAACGGTCAAAAGAGAGAACTAGAATTACTTTTCAAATTTACATAAAATTTTCATTCTTTTAACCTAAACCAGAGCTAGTACCATGTACAGGCCTTAACATTGGATGATTCATACTAGGCTGGGCATTTCCCGAGGCATTGAACATGGCATTTGATGGCGCAGATGAGGATGGCTGTAGGGCCGAAAGAGGCAGTCTAGGCCCCAACCCGAACATAGGCTGCCGCGGCATGAATGGCATGTGGGGATGAGCTTGTTGTGGTTGGTTGGTGTTGTTGTATCCCGATATGCTTGGCTGTGAAGGTGATGCTGACATAACTTGTTGCCTATTGTTGTTACCAGTGTTGTTGTTAGCCATGGAAGGACCAGCAGCCTGTGGATTCATAGGAGAACTGACACCGGCAGATCCCATCCGCGTCGCCATATATCGAGCCCGCTCAGCAAAAAGTCTCTGCCTTTGTCTCTCCACTTGTTCACATTCTTTCATTAGAAAGGTTTCCACTTCAGCAAATTGCTTTAACTTCAGCTCCAATCTCTTCAGCTGTTATTAATTTTGAGGCACAGATTGTACAGAGTTTTAATTGTCTATCGACAGGATGGGAATTGAAAGCGAAAAAATAATAATAACAACAGGAGCTTTGGGGAACTTATTATGAAAATCATGGTAGATAGAAAATGACCAGAATTGATTCAAATTCCCTGTGACAATGAAACTTTTCAATAACCTAATAACCAAACTCAAAAGCAAATTAAAACCAAACAGTGGGTAGACATTATTACCCATAACATACATTTATGCTCATGCATGCACATTTATGTATACATCAACATGATGTAGACACGAATAAACACATGTATTTCGTGTATATGCAATCACACTGTTTGAATTCATTTAAGAGAGAGAACGAAAAGAGATAAAACTAAAAAGATAAGAAACTCGCGTTTACAAAACTACATACCTGATGATTGATAATATTAGCAGATAGTCTCTGAATTTCACGTTCTTCATGATCAGCAAACAGTTTTGCCTTCGTGGCTGCCCCAGCGAGGCCAGCTACCGCAGCAGCTTTAACTTTTTCTGTTGATAACGGAGCAGCCCCTGCCTCATTTTGACTCCTTGAACCAGGCATCGCTGAGTTGTCTTCTAAAGTTGTAACACAAAAAATAAGACAACGGAACAAAGAGAGAGAGAGAGAGAGAGCGAGAGCGAGGGAGGAGGGGAGCGGAAAAAATATGAAGACAAGAAGTAAATCACATTACCTTTTTGGTGAACTGAATTTGCCATCTCCCCCTGGGAACCACCATCTCTACCTTGAATACTCTCTGAATTCATCCTTCACGCATAAAGAGAAATTTAAATTTTGTGAACCAAATCGAAATTTGGCCATAAAAATTACATACAAACAGTGAGTAAAGATTTTAATTGGTTTTCCAAACCCTTCTTCCCTCATACACTTAAACCAACAGCTACAAATGCCTAACCTTCAAGAATACTGAGAGGAAAAATCCCAAGGCAACACATCTAGAAGACGAATGCAACAAAGGTGAAGTAGCTTAATATGCTATGCAATAACCACCAGAACAAAAGACACTCACTAACCTATTACTATGTCCCGATCCATGTTTCTGTAATGGGCCCTCCGAACCATTATCCTCGGACAATGCTGCCAAGGATGCGTGGGCACAAGCTGCAGCAACTCTGGGCCCAACAGCAGAGGCCAGAAAAGCAACCTGCAAAATTTTCCTGCCAGTTAGCTGTCTAGAATTTCATTTCTTACTCCAACAAAATATCCTATCTTCTAGAAATCTCTTTCAAATAATCATTTCCATTCTGTTATAACTTTATCTTCTCCTTCTTTTTCAGTTTGTGCTCTCTCTGGAAGAAAAATTTGATACCTACCAAGGACATGACTGGATTCCCAGAATTTGCAAAAGGGAATATGTTGTCCAAATCAGCCTCTTGTTGGCTCGATCCTAGAGAAGAGCAGAGACATACGAAGTCAAAAATATAATCCCTTTACTTGATAAGTGAAGAACAATAGTAAATGAGAAGACCTGTTGAACCCCCATTTGATTTTGCATGTGATCTGCCATGAACGTCTCCATTTGACTGATTGGAGGATACAGACATGCCTGGAACATCAATATTTTCCAGTAGCCCATCCTCCACAGGCAGGCGGAGAAAATGAAGAATGCATTGTGCTTTTGACTTGGTACCAACATGCTCTGCTATGTCATTCCAGTTCTCATTGTATATTTCCACGCCTTCAAGTAGCAAATATGTTTCTTGATCAGTCCAACTTTCCCCATCTGGATCGGCATAATCTTTTGTCGAATTCGTCCTTGTAAAATCTAAGCTTGAATGACCAATGACGTACCTTCCCTCATGGTAGCAATCAGAGCAAAGCATTATGTCAACCTGTTTCATAAGATAAATAATCAGTCGCTAAAATCACATTAAACTGAATTCAATTACACTACCAGCCAAGTAAATGTTCCTTCAACTGCAAAGTTGTGTACGTCATTACAGAAAAATGTTTTTGTCTCTATATGTACTATGTAGTCACGACAGTAGAATTCAAATACTCTCGTAGAACAATATGAATAGCTGGACATTAACGAATAACTTCAAATCCATCGAAACAACCAGCTGTCATGTTTCTTATAGCCAATGGAAACTAAGATTTTCTCCATTCCACTCCTGACCTGGGGAGTCCTGTTCTTCAATTTTCCAAACCAAGGATTTTGCTAATTTCCTATTACCTAATCTGTTCAGGGGATGGGATTTGATTTTGTAATGGCTCCATCAGTGTTTTTTTGGGATTGATTCTGTTTTCTGGTGTCTTTAATGCCAGTCTTATTTATGGTTTGATTTAGAAGGACACCTTTCCCTCTGTTTGGTGTGCTTTTTCTGTACTTTTTTGTTATTAATGACAGCTTGTTATTCTTATTTAAGGAAAATTCAGTTCAACAAAGAGTTTTGAGGCAGACTGGTAAATTCTAATAGAAATCTCACAGTTACAAGATAGTCCAGTAACTAAATAATGGTAAATTCAGTCGACCAAGTCATAGTAAATTCAAGTTTCTACAGATAAGAAACCTGATACAAAGTGCATAATCTCGTATAATTCTCAACCTAAAGAGGTTTGGCAACGCCAGTGTTGTGCTATGGTAGAGTGACTCTACACCTAATACGAACAGCTGTAAAACTTTTTTGCAAATCCACAGTAGTTGTATTTACAAGAACTCTCCTACTGATTGCATGTAAATGAGATAATGCCATCTCTATGAACAAGTACAACACTCGTAAGATTATGGAAATTACCTCTTTGTGCGACTGATAGAATATGGTGGGAAGAGGTCGAGAACAATAGTTACAGTGATTTTCAGATAGACGCTCTCGAATTCTGCTGTCCAAATCAGAGACATTGGCGTCATGGCCTGAGTCCGAATAAACATCAGCTGCCTTCAGCTTGCAGTTGGGCTTGTCAAACTTGATCAAACTATCAATGGACTTTAAAGCAGCCACTGGCACATGAATGTCACCATTTGTATCCTCCCTCAAATAGGAACTGTCATTCCAAGGCTCGCGACTTGGTGCAGCAGTAGCACAGTAATTGATAATTCCCCAGTGATCAAGAAACCTAACTATCCGATTCAAATCTTCGCTATCAACGCCACCTATCAAACCCTGGATATCAAAAACCGTGATCTGCTTTTCTGGATTCTCCATGTACTTGGCAACAACGTAATTCCTACAGTCCATGTATTTCTCGGGAGTATGGTCCGGTGATTTTCCTGAGAAAAAATGTGGTACCGCTTGTCTCTCTAGTCGATGCACCGTACCTGGTGAAAACCAATCTGCAACAAGAAAACCCAAAAGGGGGAAAAAAAAAATGAACACCCAACCAAGTGTAGATTGTGGTAAACCTCTCTACTATGTCCTTTCTTAACATTTAGACTTCATTTTGGTAAGACGGAAAGAAAATAATAGGGAATATTTTCTCTCATTTTGTTTGGTGCAAATTCCTTCTTCTAAGTTCTAACCCCTCCACATTGAGAGAAAATGAGAGATTAAAATTGGGTCTCTTTAAATGGTTTGAAATTCCCCAAGTCCCCCACTCTTTTTTTCCCCACCAAACGACAATGGGTCCCAAAATCCTTCCACCAATCCTCTCACTCCTCTCTCTTTTCTTTCCACTTTTCCTTTCTCCCAAACAAGGAAATCATATGACCAAGAACACAAGTAAAACCTGCAATGTTACAAAATCCTCCTACATACGGAAATGAAGTTCTTAATTAGCTAGAATTTAGTTCAAATTGAGGAGTTACGAACCGGAATGCATCGGAACGACATGGCATCTATTCCCGAACCGCTTGACGACACCCCGGCCTTCCATAATCGGCGGCGGAGTGACGACATAAGACGAAGTGGCGCCGTCGGAACGGTCCGGATCCAACCCGGGGCTATCAGCTGGCACGGCCGAGAGCGACTGGAGCTGGCCGTACGACACGTTCTCCAAGAACACCTGGGGGGTACTACCCTGGCCCTGGGCCTTGCTCTCCCCGCTCTGATTGGCCCGCTCCAGCGCCGCAATGGCGAGGAGGGAAGGGTGGGGGCGATTGACTGCGTGGCGGACCACCGGAGGGAAGTCGCAGACGCGGACGCCGCCGTCGGATAGGACCTCGGCCTCCTGGGGAGGAGGGGCGGGATCAGCGGATTGCTGGTGGTTATTAGGGTGGGCCCCACCTCCCTCGGAGTAATCCTCGTCGCGTTGGTGGTCGAGGTCGGCGTCGTCGGCGTCCTCTTCGTCGTCTTCTTCCTCCTCCTGCTTCTGCCGGCGGTTGATTTGAGGCTCCTTCTTTCGCTTCCTCCATTTGCCCCTCCCGTCTGTGCAAAACCCACCAAAAAAAAACCAAAAAATTTGTCAAGAATTTAGGGCCAGAAAAAGGAAAAAATTGGTGAAATGCAAAATTGAAGAGGAAAGAAAAGAAAAGAAATTGTTTGGTTTTTTTTTTTTTTTTGGTGGGGCCGGGGGAGAGAAGAGGGGAATTAGGGTAGGAAAAGGGTTTACCTGAAGGGAAGGAAGGGGAAGCTGGCATTGCGCAAAGAGATTTGAGGGAAGAGAGAGAGAGAGATTTGTGGGGGTCTTTGAATGGTGCAAAATAGAAGCCAAGGTTCTCTTTTCCTCCAAGGATGGTGGAGAGAGAGAGTGACAGAGAATGGGAGGGGGGCTGGGGCTGGGGCTCTCTTCCCTTCTTTCAGCTTGTGTTTGGCTTTGCCGAGCAACTTCGTCCCCTGTTTATTTTCTTTTTCATTTTCATTCCTTTTTTTTTTTTTCAATTCTTTTTTTCAATTTCTTTTTATAAATTACCCTTTAATTATACTGACAATCTCAAATTGATTTATAAATTTTAATTTTATGTATCATGTTATCTTATTTGATGAATGAGTTTATTTTAAGATTTTTAAATTTCAATAGTAATTTTTCAGAAAAGATAAAAAAAAATTTTAAAAAAAGACAAAAAATTTTTTCAAAAAAAGACAAAAATTATGATAAAGTATAATTTAGTTCAAAATAAACTAATATCCAAACAGGCTATTAAATTTTTTAACTGTTATTAAAACAGCTCATACATCAATATTATGAAGAAAAAAAATTTTAATTAAATGAAAGTTGAACATGTTCAAATAACATCAGTTTTAGTTAAAACTAAGAATGTAATTAAATATTTTGGAAGAGAAGCTGTAGCTTCAAAATAACTTTGTGATGTTATGTATCTTTAATTAAAATATAATCTGCTTTAAAAATATCTCTAATTGTGAGGTATAATTTCTTTTCAAAAAATATTTAATATGACTATATATAATAAAACTTATATGATTCGAACATGTTTAATTTCCATTTAAATTTTTATGTAGTATTGACAAAGAGATTATTGATGTAACAGTAAAAAAGTTACGGAGAATGTGATATGTAAAATCCAAAATCTTATGTCAGCATAAGACATTATGTATAATTCAAGGACTATACATATGTATGGGTTTCAAATTTTCTATCTTGAAAATGAGTGTGCGATCTAAATAGATCATTATTTTTTCAAATGGGAAAGTGTTAAGATTATACAATTAAAATGACATGTCGTTTAAAGGCAAACGATAATCAAATATCATGTCTGTCTTCTTTATTTATTAGTTGAAACACATACTCCGCACGTGTGAGGCTATACAGGAAAATGTACTTGAAAGATACAAATTTAAATAACATTATATCAATGACACAAAGAATTGTTAGACCAATTTGACACAAATTAACATTAAAGTTTATGTCATGTTGATTAAGATAAAAAATTTTTGTGTTATGTTGATAAGTGGATGAAAAGAAAAGTGCCTATTCAGTCTTTTTTTTTTTTTTTTTTTTTTTGTAATATGGTGTTATTAAAATAGATATAGACTTATATACATATTATTTTGAAAATGTCTTGATGTATATCAAAAAGAGAAAGATGTTTAAATAGAGATATAGTAAAGCAATTATTTGAGTAGAATGATAGAAAAGTATTTATGAATGTTGCATATGACATTAATATGAAGAGATAATGATAGGAGAAATTAAATAATTAAAGAGAATGTTTGAGAAATAAAACTAAATGTAAGTTTTAAAGTTCAAATTAAAAAAAAAATCTTAAAAATGCGTTATGTAATCTGAATTTGGATTAATAAAATTAAGTGAGGAAGCAAGAAGTAACATAAAGTTTTTTTTTTTTTTTTTTTTAACAAACAATATAGAGGTTATATCAAAATTGGTATAAATAAATAAATAAATAAAAGTGAGGGCAAAATTTTTCAGCTAAATATTGAAAAAATTAAAAAAAAATGTGTTTTAATTATCTAATATGAGGAATCATATATTTGAGCAAAAGATAAAAAGACCTTGAAAAGCATACCAACAATGTGATTAGAAAAAGTGAAAAAACAAAAACAAAAAACAAAAAAACGACAACAACAACAGCAACGTTAGAGTGTTGAACTAGTAATCAAAATAATGTCAATGGAAATGAGACAGAAAAAAATCTTTTCAAAGATCGTAGAAAAAACAGTAAAAACAATAACAAAGGAGAGAATAATGATGACATTTAGAAGAAAAACAGTTATTAAAAAAAAAAAAAAAAAAAAGGTAAGCGTTAGCATGTGAAGTGTAAACGTTCTACAGGCAAGGAAAGAAGAAAAACAATTCATCAAAAAAAGGAAAGAAGGAAAAACAAAAAACCACAAGTGGTTGAAGGTGGAGTAGGAATGAAAAGAAGATTGACTCTTTTATGTATGTTAATTAAATAATAAAAAACATATAATTAAAGAAAATAAAGGAGAGAAGAAAAAGATAAAGATAAAAGAAAGAAAAAAAAGATGAATGCAAAAAAGTAAAGTATATATATAAAAAAAAAAAAAGAATGAGTTGACACATAACAGAATGAAAGAGAATATTATTAACTATTTTATATAAATATTAAGATTAAAATTAAGATAAAATAAAATAATATAAAATATTAAGATCATGATTATGATTATGATTAGATTTTTTTTTACGTAGTGGGGCCCCTTTTTATTTTTCACCAACAAAATTTCTAATATTATTGATATGTCGTTTTTAGTTTGAGTACGGCAAAATTTATTAATCATTGCTTGTCATTTACGAGGACAACTAAAAAGTTTAAAAATATAAGTGATAAGCCGCTCTCAAAGATCTAAGGGGTGTTTATTTTTAAGATTATTTTAAATTAAATTATATTTTTTTTGTCATGATTTTTATTTTTATTTTTGAAAATTTTTTATTTTTTTTGAAAAATTACTATTGAAACTTAAAAATTTAAACTAAACTCATTCAGCAAATATCCCTTACAAAGACAACTGTAAATGACATGTCGTTTCCACTATTCAACGACAGAACAATTTTAAACTATAAATAACATGTCGTTGGCAGGATTAAACGCATCAGCAGACTTTGGTTTATATACGATTCACGACATGCCGTTTGCATCAGAACACACATAAGACTTAGGAATGACATGTAAAGAAACGACATCATTTTTAACTACAAACCACATGTCGTTTTCTATGTGAACGACCGAAAAAAAATTATATTATGCGAGTGAGGAGTGAGGAGGACAAGACCGAGTCCCTTATGGAACTGTGAATGCAGTGGATGAGTGAGCGAGTGTTTTCTGACTGTTATTAAGTAAGAACAGTCTTTCCAAGGATAAACGGCATTCGTTTCCATTACTAGAAAAACCACAAGAAATATTGTGATGATTTTAAAATTTGCTGATCAACAATAACGTGAAGTTTGAAAATGCTGTTTTTCTTCACATTTGAAGCAAAATTTTAGCTTTCATTTAGTTGGTCGGTTTGAGTTTAAATATTTAGATTGAAGTTATTTGATTTTTCAAATACAAATTAAAATTTTTGGATTGTTTAGAAAAAAATACGAAAACTAGTTGATACATTTTAGTTTGAATTGGAAATTCAAAAGCAAGCTAGCACCTTTAACAAAATAAAACGACAGCAGATTAACAACAACGACATGCCATTAATTCAGCAACCACAAGTAACGACGTATTGACTTTTATATAAACTACGTCTTTTCATTCATAGTGAACAAGAAAAAATTATAGTGAACGAATAAAAAAGGAAATATAGATTATAAGAAATGCCATTTTTTGTTCAACGACAGCTGACTTTGTAGAATGAAGGGCTCGTCGTTCCTTCTATATTTTCTTTCTTTATCTACAACTTTACATAAAATCACGTCGTTGCTAATTGCAAACGGCAACAAACTCTGATGTAGATAAGGGAACGGCAACATTCCAAACAAAGAACAAAATTGTCATTCTTTAAGATAAAACGGTGACAAACTTTCATGGCATATTCAAAACGACCATCATGCATCATCCTTTTTAAATGCATGTCGTTTAAGGAAACAGATATGTCGTTTTCCTTTAAGACGACAACAAACTTTTAAATTTTGAAACGACTTGTCGTTTTCAATGGGTCCGGGCTCTACTCAGTTCAGTTATAAATCGGCTGGCCGACCAAGGTCAGAGCCTCTATTAGCCCATCCTTTCCACGGTCAACCGCCGCAGGTGGGATTTGAGAGAAACAACGGCGGAGGCGAATAACCAATTCCTCTCTCTCTCTAGACAAGCTTCAGAGAGAGAGAGAGGGAGAGATTTCCATAGCTGAAGAACCCCAATTCCCATAACCATCCAATGCACTCCTTGAAGCCCACTTCTCTCCCAATCATGATGAAGAAGAAGAAGCTCAAACCCATCACTCCATCACCACCGTCAACCCCACAAATCATCAGGTCCACCACCACCGCCGCCGCCAAGTGGGTCCCACTCAACCTCGCCAAATCGGAGCTTTCCCTCCCTCTCACCTTCCCCACTGGCCAAACCTTCCGCTGGCGACAAACCGGCCCGCTCCAGTACACCGGAGTCGTCGGGCCCCACCTCGTCTCCCTCCGGCACTCCTCCGACGGCGGCGCCGGCGACGGCGACGTCTCTTATTGCCTCCACCGCACGCCCTCCGAGGCCGAAGTCGAGTTGGCCCTGAGGGATTTTCTCAACGTCGGCATTTCGCTTGCCCAGATGTGGGACGTCTTCTCGGCTTCGGACCGGAGGTTTGCCGAGTTGGCGCGCCATCTCGGCGGCGGTGCTCGGGTGCTCAGGCAAGACCCGCTCGAGTGCTTGGTTCAGTTTCTTTGCTCGTCCAATAACAACATCGGCAGAATCACGACGATGGTGGACTTCGTCTCGTCGCTGGGGGATTATTTGGGGACCGTTGAAGGTTTTGACTTCCATGAGTTTCCTTCCTTGGAAAGGTTGTCAATGGTGTCGGAGCAAGAGTTTAGAGAAGCTGGTTTTGGTTATAGGTTGGTAAAGATATTATCGTGATGCAATTGTATATATTTGCTGTTTATATATATAATGATTCGAACTCTACGCCTTTATGATGGAGTTGGTGTAATATTTGAATGACTGACTTTGGCACTAACCTCGTCTTACTTCCCAAGTGAACTTAGCTTAGCGTAATTTTTGGTTTTTAGGTTCTTCTTGAGTATAAGAACGAAAGTTTGCTTTGTTTTATCAAATGCTACATTTCACTTTATGTTTTTAAGAATCTTGCATGTATTTCTATGTTCTCTAAATCATGTCAGATCACAAATCGTATTAAAAACATCCATTGTGGATAGATTTTAAACACGATTTGCAAGGGACTATGCAGCATTCCTGAAAACATAGGCGGGCTTTTGTATCTATCCATTCTTCTTATTTGCTTTCTTTCTATGCTAAGTTTTTCGACGTAGTGAAGTAAAAATATTGTTGTAAGATCATGTTCTAACTTGGGATTGTGTCTTAATGGGGTTGGTCTAAACAGGGCCAAATATATAACCAGCACGGTGAAGAAGCTACAATCAAAGGACGGTGGAGGTGAAGAGTGGCTTCGGTCTCTTCGTGAATTGGAACTCGAAGAAGTTATTTGTGCCCTTTCGACTTACCTGGAGTTGGTCCCAAAGTTGCAGCGTGCATTGCTCTCTTCTCGCTTGATCAACACCATGCCATTCCTGTTGACACTCACGTGTGGCAGGTATGAATTTTTCGCCCACTTCTAAGAGTTTTACTGCTTTACTTGTCAAAAAAATGCGATGCAGTGAGGTAGTGGCTATATCAAGTTTCATATAGACGCCACACAAATTGGATTGCCCATATTCCCTTCCCAACGTAGTGGGATTGATTCGAACCCAAGACGTTTAATGAATAATTTTCATTAACTTTGGTATCTCTTTTCTGAGTTTAGTTCAAGATTTCTGACTTTGCAAATTCTTTTCTTGTTGTGGTCTTGTGAATGAGGAAGATTGCTACAAGACACCTCTTACCGGAGCTAGCTGGTGCCCGTCTAACGCCTAAGCTTTGCAGCCGTGTGGCAGAGGCATTCGTGAATAAGTATGGGAAGTATGCTGGGTGGGCTCAGACGATGCTTTTCATTGCAGAATTGCCTTCGCAAAAGGCCATGTTACCATCACACTTTTCAAATGTAAACGGGAAGAAATCTGTTAAGAGAAAGATTGTTGAAGCAGACACTATTGCAGAAACTGTAGCTGGTGATCAGTAATTTAATTTCGGAATCTTGTTTGATTTTTAGGTTCAACTTCTGCCTCTGCGGATTATCTCTGTAAAGTAACATTCTTTTAGAGAAAAATCTACAACTACAATTTTCACATTGCCGTGACCGTATTTAGTTTCATCAATAGGTTTGAGAATGCCTTTTTCTTAATTTTTTCGGGAAGATTCATACAAGTAACAAAATCTATATCATTTATCTTTCTGTCGAGAGAACACAGTGCAATGACCTTTCTAAGGTACATTGATAATGCTTTGCACATAAATATTGAACAAAAGAAAACGGTGTAGTGCTGAATCCTTGGCTCTGAGGGAGTGTGAAAAACTGCAATTTCATTTGCATTCCACATCGATCACTAGAGTTTTTTCAAGTGCTGGGCATGGATCACCAAATTTTCCTTTTGATGTAGCGATTGAACAAATCCTCTTCCCCAAACAAGCCTGTGAACACCAAGCGCATAACAAATTTATTAGTTAAATATAAAATTTACTTCTAGGAACTCTAGTGCATCTAGACACTAAAGGAAGAATGGTAAATACACGTGAAATAATATAGGTCTTAGATTTGACATGTGAATGTTATTGTCAGTGAGTAACAACAGAAGCACTCTCACCCGCTTCACTATTGTTTCGGAATTAGATGCATGACAGCTTCCTTTGGCATAGCTCTGACAATCGCCGGAAGGTGTTCCGTAGCTTGCAAATAAGACATTGGAAATCTTCCTTCCTGGGGGACAGCTAAGCTTAGCAATCGGCGCCATTTTTCGACGGTTAATCCAATTATTGTTCTTCTTCCCTCCACTCTGCTTTTCTGCTACCCATGTACTCACTGGGGGCAAGTGTGATTCAGACACTTTGACACATGCTCGTGTTGTCAAAACTGTGTCCAGAGAAATCCCAAGTGGATTCCCATTGTTCTCTTCCTCAAGAAGAATCAACAAGTTGCTGCTAGGCTTCAGGAAAGACCGAGGCACATTGTACCTGTACTCGAAAATATAATAAGTTCATATAAACACCTTTGTTTTGAGTTGCTACTTAATGAGATGAGCCTTTTTCTTTTTACCATGTTTGAGACGGTTGTCCATCGAGCGTGAGGAAAGAGACCCAATAACGACCGATGCTTTCGCCGTTGATCCAAGCTTGACCTTTTCCCATGGAACGGAGGTTTAATGCTAGAGGCTCGCTTCCTGCTGGTGCATCAAATTCAATCTACCACACCAAAAAAAGAAAAAAAAAAAAAGTGTAATAGTTATGTGATAGATAACTAGGACATGTTTGAGCTCTAATTCTAGCAGTTTTTGTATATGCATATTGGAGTACTTTTGATATTTTCTTTTTTCTGGTTTATTATTATGCGCAACAGATGTTTCATACCTTGTACCATGTGAGAGGTTGTGGTGGATTAGCCGAGCTTCCGAACTTGCTCCATTGAACTTTTCTCGATCCGACATCTGAATAGATTTGTAGTTGTTCACCAGACAATCCAACCTTCATGGAATTGTTCACCAGTTAAAATGAAAGCAAAAGATGTACCAGAGTTGATAAAATTACAACATAAATCTTCATCTTTAAAAAAAAATGGTGATAGTAGATATTATCGATCCTCTCTATTTAGGACAAGTACCTGATAACCCCACGAGTCGTTGCTGAAATCTCTACCATCAATCCTCACCCTGCGTAGTCCGGCTACTCTTCGCTCGAGATATGCTCCTGAATCCTTCACATTGAAAACGTATAGCACAAAATTTAGACTACATATCACTTCATAAGAGGGAAACTAATGATGACATTCTTCACCTGATTAATTGTTGAATTAAACTAATGAAACATCTTATAGTGAAGAGTCAAGATTGAACGATAAGTACCGGTAATCCAACCATTTCGCCGAGCAAGGAGATGTTGTTCATTCCCTTACTGAAAGTAACATTACTATCTAGTGAGAACCTTGGATTGCTGTGAGCGCCATGTGCGGATCCTAAGAATTGCAAAGGCATACATGACATAACCGAAAACAGCCATAGAGAAGGCTTTGGTAAAATAGTAAAAGCATGTAAGATTTGAAGGAAAAAACACCAAAAAAAAAAAAAAAAGAGGCTTGCCTACGAAATTTCCATTTACAAATGCACGCAAAACATGTCCAGCAGACTGCACATTGAGCGTAGACTGAGCATTCGGGGAATCGTGCTGAAACCTACAAAGCAAGCACATTAACAAATCACGTGGATTTAGTTCAGTTAAGCAAATTCTATGGATTCGGACTAGTTACCTTAAAGTGTACCAAAGATAATCGGATTCGTCTTTTGTTGTGTTCATGTGCTCTAGTAACATGTTTGCTCTTAGAGAAGTTCTGTCAAAGTTCGGTATGGCCTCTCTGTACTCTTCCCATCTCTCCTCTGAATCAAACTTTTCGCCCGACACCATCGATCTTGTATCATATTGTGTGCTTACCTGTTCAATTGGGGCAATATTTCGGACTATTATAAATTTCTGTGTATGCAAAATTCCTTGGATTATAAGATACAGATGTGTCATTTTTCCATGAGAAGCCGATTTCTATTACCTTTGCAGTATTGAAGGCAACGACCTTGCAATCGGGCAGGATACTAATGGAACTTCTAGGCAACTGATACGACACATTGTTAAAGAGGACCTTGGCATCTTTGCTTTGATTGTTCACCAAGAAAGCGGCACACTCTCCTGATTTGAGGTCTCCAAAAACATAGGCCTAGAAAACAAGATCAACCGTACTCGTTATTACGCGATCATGTGTTATCCTTTCTTCTATCTTTTCGGGAGATATTTAGGGCTCTTACTCGTTGTAGTTGACCCAAAGGGAGAGTAGTTTGTTGGCCAGAAGTTAAAGGCTTTGAGCACAACTTTATTGCAGCATGTAATTCTTTCAGATGACCCCATTTCGGTTGCCTAGTTAAACCTAAAGATGATTCGGTTAAGAACCGATGGAAACAATTTTATGAGAGAAGAAACAGAAGAGTAATTAGACCTACCATACTCATCAAGAGGAGCCTGATCGTAATAACTTGTTATCACAAATGCAGAGGCGCTTCTTCCGAAGTTCGTTCCTCCATGATACTACATTTTAGATTAGTTATAAGCAGAACAAAAATTCTGTCATAATTGATAAAGTCCTTAAATATTGTCAAAGAGAAGAACAAAGTTTGGAACCAGGAGATTTTTTGTACCATATAGTAGTTTACGTAGCTTCCCTTTTTGGCAATGAAGAGTGCAACATGGAAAGCGATATCTTCAGCTGATCTAATGTTTGCTTCATCGCCGTAGGTTTGATAGCTTCGAAAAAACGAAGGATTTTTTAGGTGGCAGAGAAATATTGTTTAGTCATATAATACCATTCATGAACTTAGAATCGTAGAACATTAAATGCCAAGGCACGCACAAACTCGTCCAGTTCTCTGTCCATAGAGCTGGCTTCTTAGGGGAGTTAGGTCCTGCAAACGTTTCTCCGCATCGCATTCCATTACATGTATTGATCTGCAACGTTCATCCGAGTTACTTAACCGTCAAGCTTCCTTAAGTCGCTTTTTTGATCTCGGTGAGATCGGTATGTTTTAGTGAAATGATGCAGTGAAGAACAACACAAATACAAATTAAGGAAATCAGACTCACAACTGGGTCCGGAGCATCATCTTGCTTGCACATCACCCAGGGGACACCGGTTTGAAGCCCCACCGCCATGTTTGCAGCCCAACGAACGTAAGACTTTCCCTTCTCGCGAAAAGCTCCTTCCACTAGATTGTACTCGTTCTCAATCTAACACATTTACACATTTTTTTTTTTTCAAATTTAATCCAAGTATACAAAACTTTCTTGCAAAAAGGATTAAGCCTAATTTTTGTGTTAAATTCTTTACCTGTGACAGAATAATAGGCCCGCCTTGTGAAGCATAAAGTTTCTCCTCATTCATCATGTCTACAATTTTGGCTGTGAATCTTTGCATTTGTTTCTGTAATGTAACAGAAAAATAGTCCTTTTATTAGTTTTATATAAATAAGTTGTGCACAAATTTGGCCAAGAAATTATGCCAAATAATACCTTGAAGGGCTCATTATCAGTTCTGTAGACCATGCCCGGAATATCATGTAACCAAAACGGCAGACCCCTTCACCACAACAACATTTTTTTTTTTCAAACTTAAATTGTTTTCCCATAAAAAAATAAAATAAATAAATATAAGAATTCCATACGGTTTTAGCCACGGAGACCATTGATCTCATCCTTTTGATTTGAAATGGATGCAAATGGACCGTCTTATCAAATCATAGAATTACGATCAATGATCCTATAAAAACTTAGGATGATGGCATTCCACCGTATAATCTCGTATTTTAAAATAAAGTGGTTCCTGGTTTTTTAGTTATACCCGTAGGACCATTCACTCTCAATGAAAGGTCCAATCCTAAGGCAAGCATACAATCCTTGTGCTTGAATTTCCTTAATGAACCTCACAAGGTCCTTTCTTCCACTAAAGTCATACTGCCAAAAAAAAGAAAAAAAGTTGCAAAATTAACATTTATTGTAATGGCTGACGAGAGAGAGAGAGGAAAGAAAGAGGGACTTGGGGACACCTGTCCTTGTTGGGGTTCATGAATGTTCCAAAAGACATAAGTCTGTATCACATCTAGACCCCCTTCTTTAGCTTTGGCTATCAAGGATGACCACATCTACAGCAAACGACATTAAAAACGACATTTTAGCTCTGCATTTTCTTTGATTGGAGGAAGCATTAAAACATATATATATATATATATATGTATGTATGTATGTATCGCAATATTGCTATTTATCATTATGGTAATGCAATGTTGGTTATGTAAGAATACCACCAATCCATATAACTGCGTTACGTTCACTTTTTTTTTGTTTTTGGTGAAAAGTTTCATACTTTGAAATGCAATAGAGTCTAAAGCAGTCAGAAAAAGACAAGACGAAATAGGTCGATAACGACGTCGTTTACTGCAAAAATAGCACCTGCTATCCTTTTGGCTCTTGTTTTCAGCCCCAATCCGAAGAAATTATAATAAACAACATCTTTACGACAATAATTGAAAACTGAAAATTAACTAGGCAAACAACCAATTTAACAATTACTCTTAATATTTTAATTTTTTAAATACAAAAAACAATTTGAGTGAGGATTTTATTTTATTTTATTTGCTGAAAATATGACCCAAGAAACTTTTTATTGTGTCTGTTAGGATATTTGGTTGTGTGTTTAAAAAGTGAGAAACAAGAAAGCAAAGAAAGCGAAGAATAACAAAGTTGGTTTATAAACAAACAAAGCGAAAAGCCGAAAGTAGAAGGAGAAGGAGTAATGGAGTAAGCATACTTGATGTGGATGAAATTATTTGTTACGGTATACCAAAAGCGCTTAGTTCTCTACGTACTAGCCTCTTCTCTTTCGTCCAAAACAATACTTTTATCAAATTTCAGATAAATGAATTTTCCATATGATCACGTAAATCTTGCAACCAATACCGAAGCTAAGAGTTTTGGTAAGCGTGACTAATAATTATATATTTTTATTTTCGAAGGAATAAAATTTTTTAAATAATTTTTTAAAAAGGGCTGTAAATTTGAGTCAAATAGGACTATATAAGGATTGTGAACATTATCATAAAAAGGATATATTTTTCCCTGGCCTACTTTTTTCAAGGGAGTAGAGTACTCGTTGAAACGAGTAAATGAAGGAAACGTGTAAACGCATGATACAAATTAATTTAGCCACGAAGCTTTTTTTTTTTTTTTTTGGGAATAAATTTATAGTTGATATTGAAATTTATGTTCCCTATTAAAAAAAAAAAAAAGAAGAAGAAGAATAAATAATTCATGTGAATTCATAAGCATTTATTAATATCTCAAGACTCAAACAAATACCTAACATAATACTAAACATAGAAATAATACTAGTACACATACATTGCACGTAATCCATTTATATCTTCCACTTGGTGCATTCTACATATACATCCATACACACACACAAACAAATATATATATGTGTGTATATTACATACATATACATACATGCATATACATGAATTTAATAAATATTTATATATAAACATTTGTGTATTATGTTTGCATGCATCGATCTGTACACGCATAAAAGCCATCAATTAAACGGTTGGCATTAACTTTGTAATTTTCTTCAACACATAATATCTTTTTCTTACCAACTCAGGGCAATGACAATTTAGATGATTTCGATAGTAGTACCCTCCGTTCCTATGAACCTTGGTACCTTACCAATTGCCAACTCACATTTTACAAATCATAAACCCAGAACAACGAACCATAAGAAATATGATAATAGCCAAAAAAAAAAAAAAATCATATGTAGAAGAATTTGAAAGGAGCAAATTATATATATATATATATATATATATATATATCTCAATATCTAAGCATGGTATAAAATGTGTATACCTCAGGAGTGCTTCGAGGATAGTGGATGGAACCAGAGAAGAGAATTCTATGTTGGCCATCAATGATCAAAGACCTCCCGTCGTACGTCACGTTTCCGGCCAGGGCTTTGCCGACGCCGAAAACAGAAAACGACAATGCAAAACCACATAGCAACAACGTTAACGACAACCACTTCATCTCCACGTACGCAATCCTTCTCAGCTTCCTCTCTCTCAATGTCTAATTAAGAAGTGTGTGTATATATATATCCACAAGCTATATGTGTGTGTGTATATATATACGGTCCTTCTACCGCGTTTAAAGTCTCTCGCAGTTACCGAAGGAACACACACACACACAACTCATATGATGACTGGAGAAATATTGTTTGTTTATTATGTAGAGGCTTACGCTAAGTACCTGCTATTCTATTTCAAAAAAAAAAAAAAAAAGTACCTACTATTCAGAAAAAATAAATAATTTATATTATATACATATATTGTTCACCAATATGTCATGGTTCATATCTCTATATATACTTGTTTGTCTGCTTTTGAAAAGACCAAAAACACCTTAATATATATCCAATATTGGGAGCCAAAAACAATTCTAGACCAACAGCAGCAAGCCACGTTGGCAGACAAAGAAGAAAAAAACTTAACCGGATTTTTTGCGTAAAAAGGGTTTACGTAATTATTTGTTTAAGGGAAGTTTGTTTTACATTTGCTGCATTTAAGGGAATTGCATTTAAATATGTGCTGCATTTAAGGTGGACCCATTTGGAAGAAGATTTGGCAAAGTTTTTGGTTGGATTTGGTATCTATATATGCTAGAGCCAGATAGTTTATGTTATTTTATTTTATTTTATTTTATTTTTTTGAACTCAAGACGGTGGAGTCTTAGATATTCGAACTTTACACCTTTTGATAGAATTATGTATGAGTATTATTGTTAAGTTATATCTGCAACCATAATTAGACAGTTTTTATTTGAAGAGAAATGCCCCAAACTTGTATTTTATTTGTTAACCACCACCGAGCAACAAAACTCTTGCCGGAAACATCCATCTCTCCCACCACCGAGCAATAAAAATATCTCATAGTGTTTAGAGAGAAAAAGAATGGAGGTGAACTTTCTTAGGAAAAGGGAAAAAGAAATAAATAACTGGTCCACCTTTTTTATCAACGTCAAGTCGTGAGAATTTTGAATCGTGATAAAAAGCATAATAGTGATCATATCAACGCCACGTGATAAGTCATAAATCTCCTCATGATTTTTTTTGTTTATTTAATTCGCATGTATAAAACTTGTATTTGTCAAGTAGCATATAATTTATATATGCATATATGTGAGCCTAATTCAACAAATATTATTTGATGTAGAATAAGAAATTAGAGGATTTGAATTTTATTCGGATTTAAAACGGTAGTCAAACAAGGAAGAAGTAAAACAAAAATAAAAAACGACAATAAATGGAAGACCAACAACAAATTAAACTACTTAAAAATAGTAAAGGTTGAAAGCGAGAACAAAATAATAAATTCAAAACGGGAATAAAATAGCTGAGGCCAACGATTCGAAAACGACAATTATGATAGAAACTTTTTTCTTTTTTTTGGCTTGTGAAAACTACAAAAAGTTTTAAACAACAAAAAAGGGCACTTTGGCAAACATTCACTAATTGGGCCCAAGCCGATGTTAGAAGCCCATCGAGCCCAACATTGTTATTAGCCCAGCCCATGTGAATTAATATGTTTTCAAGATCTGCAGTAGACCTAAAGAGGAAGAAGAAGAGTGAAAATAATAATAATAATAATAATAATAATAAGAAAAAAAGAATAGATTGAGCCCCAAGCCATCACCTTCGTCTACAATCGCAAAGACCTTGCTGTGCTCTCAAACTCTAGCTCAAAGAAATTCTCAGAAAAAATCGAAACCTTAAAATAATCTCCGATGTCGGTGAGTGATTCGATGTCGATTCGACAGTGTATTTTCTCTGAATAATCTGTTCGAATCTGAAAAAAAATTTTTGATGGTTTTTGTTACAGATCTTCGAGTACAATGGAAGTGCCCTAGTAGCCATGGTGGGGAAGAACTGCTTCGCCATCGCCAGCGATCGGAGGCTCGGAGTTCAGCTCCAGACAATCGCCACCGATTTCCAGAAGATTTACAAAATCCACGACCGGCTCTACCTCGGCCTCTCCGGCCTCGCCACCGACGCTCAGACTCTGTACGATGAATAAAATTTCAATTCGGAACCATTTCTTGTTTAGGGCACTTCCAATTCTTGTTTTTTCATGATAATATTAGGGATTTTGATTTGGTTTGTTTTGGTTTGGTTTTTTGGTAAAGGTATCAGAGGCTCGTCTTCAGGCACAAGCTGTATCAGCTTCGCGAAGAGAGGGATATGAAGCCCGAGACTTTCGCCAGCCTCGTCTCCGCTGTTCTTTACGAGAAAAGGTTATATTTTTTTATTTATTTTAAGTACTCATATATGAACAAAATGTGAGCAAAAAGAGAAATGCTTTGTTCCAAAAAAAAAAAATTTTTTTTTTTTCCTGTGATATAGGTTTGGGCCTTATTTCTGTCAACCTGTGATTGCTGGGCTGAGTGATGAGGACAAGCCATTCATTTGCACCATGGACTCCATTGGAGCTAAGTAAGTTAGATTCTCTCAGCTTTTTATCCATTTTTTTTTCCTTATTTGTTTTGAGGAAATTTCTGAAAGGAAAACTTAGGACCTGTTGGGAATGATGATTGGAGTTGGAGTCTTATGGGTTGGAATTGAAATGTGTGTTTGGTTGAAGTGTGAATTGAAAAAGAATTGTGATATAGAAAATAGTGTAAACTATTTGAAATGTGCATGGGAAAAAATATGCAATATGGATATTGTCTTGTTTCTCTCGTTATTCTGTGAGATTTGAAAGAAAAGAATAATCTCATTTCGACTTGAAATAAGAAAATTATGGACATTTGAAGTTAGAATTTCACGACAATTCAAGAGAGGGAAAGTGAGATTTAGATTTGGGAGTTTTGGAATTGAATAGTAAAATTCTGTAAAGCGGCCTCTTAGTACCTGCTTTTAACAGTTCACAGCTGTTTATGTCCATTAGATTACTGCATTTTGGGAGGGTTATATGTTTTCTTTTGCTGAATGAGGTGAAGTTGAGTTGCTTTGATAGATTAGTGATGCTTTGGTTTCCCTTAGATGCTCAAGTCTTTGCTGGACTTTTACTTTTCAAATCTTCTTTCGTTGTTATCTTCAAGTTTTTCCTTTTTACACCCAGTATAACTGTGTATAGAGTAGAATTTTCCTCCAGGCCCTTCATCCTTGTTACTTTTACGTAATTATTCGTATTTGCTTTGTAAGTTCTTATTAGTGCCCGTTGGTGGAACATGAAAGCTTTTTTGTTCTTGTTCAGTCCAGCTTTTTCTTGGTTCAGAGATATGGTTTTATGTAAATTTTGGAAGCTTGCTGAATGGAATTAATGAGCAATTTTGACCACTTCTCTTTGTTTGAACATTTCGGTTGTTTAAGATGTGGCAGATTTTAATAAGAAATTTGAGTGCTGTATTGATAAGAAATTTTAATAAGGAGATGTAGGCAAAGTTTGGGTTCTTCATTGCTCTACTTCCCATTTTTGTTTGAATGGAATTTCACGCTAACATGGAAGGTCCGCCAAGGGAAAAAGGGTTGTGTTGATATTGTTTTTATGCTCTGTTTGTACAGGGAGTTGGCAAAGGATTTCGTGGTTGCTGGCACTGCATCAGAGTCCCTCTATGGTGCTTGTGAGGCAATGTTCAAGCCTGACTTGGTCAGTTTTCATCTTAAAATTTCCTTTTTAATTGACATTATTGGTATTTTCATATTTATTCCTATTTAGGTTTCTAGTTTCATATCCTTAGAGGTACTACTGACTTGCTATAACTTAAAAGAGCTGAACTACTGAAGTACTTTACCACGTTAAGAGATCCCTACATTACGTAGAAATGTTGAATACTTGTAAGGAATTGAAGTTTACTGTTCACACTAGCAAGGGAAGTCCCTTGACTATACTTTTGAGGGAGGCAAGTCTGATTTACTCTACAATACGATTATAAACGTGCCATTTTTGCGCTGCAAATTTCTTCTATGTTTATATATTAAAAAAAATCACACGTTTTTCAAAAATCTTTTGCAATTCTCATACGAGAGGATGCTGTGATGACATTAGCATGTTTTTGTCTCTCAGGAACCAGAGGAACTATTTGAGGTTGTCTCGCAAGCACTGCTATCATCGGTAGATCGAGACTGTTTGAGTGGATGGGGAGGTCATGTCTATGTTGTGTAAGCCTTCTAAACCTCATTTTTATTATCACCAGACCACATATTCTTCTCAAACCATATAATGTACTCCTAAAAGACCGGCGGTTATACCATGCTTTTCTTCTACTGCTAAAGTTCTTAATTAGAATAATGAGAGATCATAAAGAAATTAACTAGCCATGAACAGTTAAATCATAAACAGTTAAAATTTTCCTTTTCATTTGTCATGGTTCTAATTTTCTCCACTGATAGAGGAGTAATTAGGCTTGTCCTGGTTCAGCCAAATCAAGTGAATGCTTGTTCTCCATTTTTAAGCATACAAGAAGAGAAAGAAAACATAAGAATGGCTACAAGTTGTCGGATTTCCTTCCCCCAACCCCCCCTCTTTATAAGTAAGGTCTTGTTGTGAGGTAAAATGTCTAACATTTACAGTTGAATTTGTTTGTTGGACTTGTTGCAGAACACCCACCGAAGTCACCGAGAGGATCTTGAAAGGAAGAATGGATTGAGCTTTGCCGGAGGTTTAGAGTTAAATGATCTGATCTACTCATTCTAAATACCTTCTAGGTGATCTGTTTTTCTTCCATGTTTATGTAGCTCAACAATTGGAATTGGCAATCATGAGCGTATTTGGTGACCAAGGGGGGCCCTCTTTTATGTTTCGATGAATTATTTGTGTACTCTGATGACTGTTTAAAAACTGGATTATCGAGGGACGCTACTCGTCTTCTCAGTAGGAAAAATTCTTGGAATGCAGAGCTTTTCAGCTACACAAATTCTCAGCCTTATTTTTTCTAGAAAATTTTCATTAGGCACGGTCTAGTAATAAAGCCGCGCTCTCATCATAAATTAAAAGAAAGAAAATAGGGTAAATTACTCGTTATTTCCACACGCTTTGCCGGACATAAAAGGCATGAATGGTGAAGGATAAAAAATAATTGAGCATCGTTTGGAGTCACTAATATATTGATGACTTTATATCTTTTTTGTTTTTTAAAAATAAATAAATAAATAAATATTGTGGTATAGAAGTGACATTGTTGCCTTCGAAAGACTCAGTGAGAAGGCTACGGCCCTAACGATCTGCTTGAGCATCACTTTTAGCCTGATCTCTTTAATGCAGTGTCTGTGTTTATTACTAACGGCCGGGTTAGACATATGGCATAAAAGTTGCCGGTCATTGTTAGATATGACAAAATTTTTGAATAATAAACGGTGAAAGTTCACATCATTATTATAATATTATATTTAGGGAGCTTTTTACAATGGAATAAAGTTGATTGAAATCAAAGGAGTAAAAAGGATAGAGTCCACCCAACTCAAATAAAACTTCCCATGTAGAATATAAAATTCACCATCAATTAAAAAAACGACAAAAGCAAAAACAAGAATAGTGATGACCATAGCCGGCGCTTTCGCCAACGAGACCAGGAACGAGTTTCCAATGACGTCGACGCCGCGGAGGGGCTCCGAGCTCGCGAGATCTGAGCTTCCTTTCCTCTGCCGACGGCACCACCAACCCGTCGCCCACATCGGAAGCTCGCCGGCCTCGCGAGTCACCCACGGCCCAATCGTGAGCTCGCCGGCCTCGCAAGCCACTCACCGCCGAATCGCGAGCTCGCCGACCTCGCGAGTCAACCACGGCCCAATCGCGAACTCGCCCGCGCAAGGGAGCCACTCACCGTCGAATATCGAGCTCACAGGCCTCGCGAGTCACCCACCGCCCAATTGCGAGCTCTTCGGCCTGGAGTCACCCATGGGCGACGGATCTGCTTAGAATCTGTTCAGTCTGCCCTCTGCCGGACCTGTGTGACCCACGATGGCCGGCACTCGCAACCCCGGCAACGATCGACGCGACAATCGCTACGGCCTCCATGGACGACGGCATCTCACAGCGGCACAAACACTCTCCTCTGCCTAAAAACTGGTGACCTCCTGTACCACCGCCGGCTACGCCTCGTCTTGATGTGGCGGCGTTCGAATGGCGTCAGAAGCTGCGGCGCCGCGACGACCATGGCCGAAGCTGAGAACTGTGACTTTCCTTTTTTTTCTTTTTAATTTCAGTAAATTGTTATTTATAATATATTTTGGAAAAAAAGTTCACAATATATTTTGATAAAACAATTCAGGGCTATTGCCTAAATGGTGTTAATTATGTGCCTCCATTATTATGTAGACCCTTAAATACACAAATTTGATATTAAAAATGAGATAATGTCGGTTGATAATTGTACTACAACAAATGATATTAATTTTATGGTAGGCTATTTTCGATTTTAAATATCCGGAGTGATTCTATCCGTGACCCGTTAATATGCTTCTCACTAAACTCTCAATCGTTTTTTTTTTTTTTTTTTTTTTTTTTTTTTTTTTTTTTTTTAAGTTTAATAGATTTGAGAAATCTTAACCAAAATCGTAAATAAGTCATTTATATGGAAGATAAAAAAAATAGAAAAAAATATTTTCGGTTTTAAATAGAAAAGTCATTGTTGATACCATGTGGGATTGAATATTATTTTCAATTGGAATATATTAATAAATGATCTTTTCTTAAACTATTTTTCAAATAAATGTCTTAAATTTTGTTAAATTAAAACAAATGGAAATCTTTTTTTTAAAATTGGTGGTCAGTTAATTATCTTCCATTTAATTAATGGTTAATCCTTAACTAAACGTTATCAATATGTGTCAATATTTTAATGGCCACATGTCATTTACTAAATAATAATAATAAAAAAAAGTTCAGTCATTTTTTCATAAAAGTGTTTAAATACTCTCTATCTATCTAATTTTTCTGTTACTTTTATTCAATTCGCTTAATTTTCCCAAACTATTTTTCTTAAGTTTTTAAAAAACATATTTACATCTTCAAAGATTTTTTACTACAAAAATGTAAGTAAAAAAACCCTAACATAACAGAATTCTTGTGAAGAATAACACCATGATCAATAGTAGAGAGTGGATATATGTTGTGCTAGATTTATGTCTCATTGCTTATCTCCCAATAATGTCATATCATATCATTTGAATTTAAGAATTTAGTTACATAAAAAATACTAAATATTAAAAATTTTTAAGCAAATTGATGAGCTGTGAAAATAATATTAAAGGGACAATATTTGAAATAGGAAAGCATAACAACAGATTTAGACCGAATAGTAGGATAATATAGTAGTAAACAGAAAAAATAGAATTAATTTAAAACAAATATTTAAAGATCGTTGTATAATTTTTTTCTTTTCTTTGGAAACTCTTAAAAAAAAAAAAAAAAGTGACACGGAGAATGAATAAGATCAAAGTTGAATGCGAAATAGGAATTGTTCATTGTAGAAATAAATTTTTTTTAAGGAGTTGTAACTTCCTTTCAAAAAAAAAAGTTGTCGCTTGTAGCAATAATTAAAAGAATAATTTTTTTTTGAAAGGGATAAAGATAATTATTTTGTTCTTTACTTTTTAATTGAACAATTGTTGAGAAGATGATTAAGAGATGCTGGAAGGAAAAAGAAAAAAACTATAAGAGACGTTTAACAAGATAAATAGTTGATAAAAAGAAAAAAAAATAAATATTAAAAGTTATGAAGAAAAAATGTTTTTTTTTTCTTTTATTAGTTAGCAAGGGTTTACTAAATAGGTTTTTTTTTTTTTTTTTTTTTTTTTTTTTTTTGGTCTTAGTGTACATGGAATTATAAATAATGGTGGACTTCCGAACGAGACAGGTGGTACTGGGCAAGTGAACATCCACATACCAATGCACTTCATTATCAAGAGGAGCAGATTTGCCGACATAACCACTACAAAAGCCACCAAATATAGGAAATGCAGGACCGTCTCTAATGTCGACGGAGGAAACAACGATCTAAAATAAGTGTCGTCGATGGTGCGGGTGCGGAGCTGGCTATGCACGTAGAATATATATTAGTAGAACAATTCTGGTGCTTATAATCATGTGCTTTTATCATATTTCAAATCCATGTACAAATTTAATGTTAAAAATATGAAAATGTCTGGTTGATATTGGTTTTATGGTTGGTTATTTTTTATTTCAAAAATACAGTGAGACTCTCTCCATTACCCTCCATCGTCTTTTATTTTTCAAAATACACTATTGTTCTCACTAACCCTCTATTGTGTTATTTTTTTAAAAGGTCAATAGATTTGAGAGACCTTTACCAAAATTGTAAATAAGTCATTTATATAGAAGACAAAGAAATCGAAGGTCTATTTTCTATGTGATGTGGGACGGAATATTATTTTCACTTGGAGTATGTTAGTAAATGACCTTTTTTTGAAACTATTTTTCCTAATAAATATCTCAAATTTTGTTAAATTAGGAAAATGACCATATTTAAAAAAAAAATTTTTTGATAGCTTCGGTTTTTTTTAAAATTGATAATCAATTAATGATCTTCCACTCAATGATAGTCAATCACTGATTGAACTATATCAATATGTGTCTTTTTACCGGTGGTTCAACCAATATTTTAATCGGCCACAAATTGTTTTCCTAAATAAAAAGAAAGTTTGATTTTTTTTTTTTTTCAGAAGTGTACAAAAACTATCAATCTATCTAATTTTTCTATTTTTTTTATGCATTCAATTAATTTTCCCGATCTATTTTTCTTAAGTTAAAAAAAATTTACATCTCATAAGTATTTTTCCTGCTAAAAATGTAAGTAAAAATACTAAAACATTATAGAATTCTTGTGATGAAAAATGCCATGAATGGTAGGATAATACAGTAGCAAAGAGAGAGAAAAAAACAAAAACAAAAACAAAAACAAAAAATTGAACTAATGTAAAACAAATATTTAAAGATCGGTGAATAGTTTTTTTCCTTCTCCTTGGAAACTCTTAAAAAAAATTAGTGACGTGGAGAATGATTAAGGTCAAAGTTGAATAGAAATTGTTCAGTTCTTTTTTTTTTTTTTTTTTTTGGAGTTGTAGAATAAGATTTTTTAGGAGTTGTCGAAATTAAGAATTAAATCGATATTTCATCTGTTCTAAAAAATACATATTTAATAGTTGTAACTTCCTTTCAAAAAAGAAAAAAAAAGTTGCAACTTGGAGCAATAATAAATATAATATTTTTATTATTATTGTTTTTTGGAAAGGGATAAAGATAATTATTTTTGTTCTTTACTTTTCCATTGAACTGTAATTGGGAAGATGACTAAGAGATGTTGGAACGAAAAATATGTATATAAGAGACGTTGAACAAGATAAATAGTCGATTAAAAAAAAACACTAAAAGTTATGAAGAAAAAATGTTTTTTTTTTTTCTTTCTTTTGTTAGTTAACTAGAGTTTCTTGAGTGTTACAAGTTTGTTTATCAAAATTCTTGGAAAAAAACAAAAACAAAAACAAAAACAAAAATAGAAACTAAATGTTTTTTTTATTTTTTATTTTCTTCTCTCGAACGATTGGCTTCTTCGTATCCATGAAACTACTGAACAAGGTTCTCTACGTTTGGCATTTACAGTTTCCATTTTTCCATCAGTTTTGTTCTGTTATTATATATGCATGTGGATTTGCAATGAAGATAGATCTTGATGTTATTTTTTCTTAATAATCTAAATATGCCCTTAACAATCCTAAATAGCAATTAGATCAAATGCGAAATAAAAATTTGGATCGAAAAGCGTACCTCGTGCCAATGCCATTTTCAACACTCAAAGGTCAAGGGTAAGTGTTTTTTTTGGGTTATGGTTCTTTTAAACCCTCACTCTCTCTCGTTAGATGGTGTATTTCGATTTTGAATGAGAAAGCAAGCTTAGCGAGGCCAAAACCGAATTACTACGTCCCTTTTATGCACTCTTCTCATCACAAAGTCATTCTTGAACGCGCATGATTAGTGGATAGTGAATGGGCGAGAATCTCGCAACTATTTAGAACATTATGAGAGATTAAACATGATCTTAATGGATGGAATGAATGTGAATCATATAATTGGATACGTTTCGATTGTTACCGAAACTTTCAAAAAATCCGGAAACTGAAGAAAAAAAATCCAATATTCTCCCATTTGGTCCATATATTCCATCGTTCACCATAGTAAGAAACAAAATACATGAATCATGGCGATAGATCCTCTAAAAGTGAGTATTATTTTCTATGTATCACAATGCATCATGTTTCTCAATAATAGCCCATATATCTTAATGAATAAACCCTATGTTTATTCTTGGTCCAAACTTCAATGATATTTTCAAAAATAAATAAATAAATATGTGCACGTAAACCAAGTGAGAAAACATCATAAATAGAGTTTCATTGAAATAACATCGTTCTTACAACGAAAATTACATATAAAGGAACCAAGTCTCATTCTATCTGTATGATCCTTAAATTTTAATGGTGGCATGCCTTTAGTTAGAGGATCAGCAATCATCAATTCAATGCTAATGTGTTCAATAACCATTGTATTATTTTTAACACATTCTCTTATGACTGTTAATGTACTTGATGTCGAATGTGCTTGCTTTGACTATCACTTTTGTTGTTCTTAGCTATAAAAACAGCAGCTGAATTATTACAATATATCTCTCAATGACTTAGAAATCAAATCCATGACTTTAAGCCTAAAAATGAAACTCTTCATCCTACACCATGCGAGGTAGCCTCAAAACAAGATACGAACTCAACCTCCATAGTGGAAGTAGCCGTCAAAGTCTGCTTTGTGTTTCTCCAAGATACAGCTCCACCAACTAGCATAAAACATATCTAAAGTCAACTTTCGTGAATCAATGCAGTCAGCGTAGTCTGAATCAGAGTAGCCAATCACTTCTAGATTATCGGTCCGTTTGTACATAAATATGTAATCTTTGATCCATTAAAGGTACATCGTCATTACTTTCTTTGCAGCGCTCCAGTTGTCCATACCTAGATTACTCTGATATCTTCCCAGCATCCCAACATCAAATGCACTGTCAGGTCTTGTGCATACTTGAGCATATATTAGGCTTCCAACGGCTGAAGCATAAGGAATGTTCTTCATTTGTTCCTGCTCAAGATCATTCTTCGGCACTGGTTCAAATTGAACCTGTAACCCTTCACAGTGAGAGCCATACTTAGTGAACAATCTTTCATCTGAAATCTTTCTAAAACTCTGTTGATATAGGTCTCTTGAGATAGATCCAAATTTCTCGAATTATGTTTATATGTATCTTAATACCAATAACATAAAACTTGCCTGTGGGTTAAAGTTCTAATTTAGTTAGATTCATCTATAATCTAATGATAAACTCGTCAAATCATGTTCCTTTTCCTAATTCATGTAGGTAAGTTAGGAAATATAATTTGATATTCGATCCTCATTAACCATACAAATATAATAAAAGTTCATGTGGGATAAACTCTATCATATTTCATATGATTAACTACAACTAATGTTATAATGTGATCCTAAAAGACTTAATATATAATGCTTCAATTAATTAAAGATGCTGTGGATACTCTCTAAGTAAATAAAATTATATGGATCACTCAACATTAAATAATTTACAATAAAGTCTTATATAATTTCATAAAATCATAAACAATATGAACACAGTTAAATTTTTATGTACTAAAATTATTTAACTTAATTTTGTATGTAAAGTAAAACAACAAACAACAAAAAAAACATATACACACAAAACAATAAAATAAATAATTTAAACGCATCAAAATATCCAAAATATTAAATAATGTTCTGCAAAAGTCCTAAAATAATGAATTTTTCCATTTAAAAAATTTTTTTTGTCCCTTAAACGACATATCCTTGGAAAAACGACGCAAAAAACTTTTCATCTCAAAACGACATGTCTTTTTTACTGTTGACGTTTGTTCTGCAACATAAAACGACATGACGTTTACTTTTTTAAAAAACGACTTGTCGTTTGTTTGAAAAAACGACATGCCGTTTTTGTCTTCTTAAACCTCCATCCAGGTTCTTACGACCTGGTTCCGACCCGAAATGAAACCGGACGGTTTCTTGGCCTTCCGAACACCAAAATTTACGTTTCAAATAACAGAAATGCTAGACATATAATGTCTTAATGATTACTTACAAGATTTCGCATCAAAAACCTTCAAAAATAAAACTTGAGATCTCAAAAAAAATTTCGAACGTTATGAGAGATTAAACTCGATTTTAATGGATGGAATGCACGGGAACCATACAATTGGATGCGCTTTCGGCTGTTACCGAAACTTTTGAAAAATCCGGTTACAGAAGAAAAAATCCAACGCTTGATACAAACTAAAAACAGTTATTTTTTACTTTCCAGTAAAAAAAAAAAAAAAAACAGTTATTTTTAAGTTACACGATATTTCACTGCAAATATGCCTAGTAAATCTTATTAATATTATTTTTTTTCAAGACTCTGGGAGTTTATTCTGCAAAGAGTTTATGGCCTGAACGTATGCTGATGGGAAACGTGATTGATTCATTTTTTCTGGTTTTGGTAAAGCCGTTGGGGATATTTTTGGTTCCCCAATAGATTTCCTATCAGGAAAATCTTGCAAGTAAGCAGAGTAATCAAACATGGGATTTTTTACATTTGATTTTTGTTGCAAAATTAAATTCTTCTTCTTCTTCTTCTTTTGTCAATTTATTTTTCTGAAATAATCGTGCTGAATCATGTACGTCTGGTTTGAAAATGGTCCAATCAGCACGGTCTGCGGCTCGACATGGGATTTCACCTGTTACATCGAAAATTTCTGCATTGCTCATCTGCTCAAGATGGCCATGGTACTTTTTCTGCTCTACATTGGTGAGTAGGCCAAGAGCCCGTTCGTTTCAAAGATTTGTACATAAAGTCAAATATTTTTAGAGAAAATATGGTAGAAAAAAGGTTTGAATTTTTTTTAAACCCAAGAAAAAACGGTCCTTAGTGCTAATTTGCTTTGTTGGCTGTGCTTAATTTTGGTCAAGTACTATCTCAAATTAAGAGATTTAATTTTTGTTTCCTTGTTTCATTGTGATGATAATTTTTGCAGTACTCTTATTCTTATACTTGTTACACAAACTGGGCATTTGCCAGTGTGTGTGCTGGAGCATCTGCAGAATGCTATGGGCATGCTTTGCTTCCTGTGTCTCTGCCTGTGACTGCTGCTGCACTTTCTTGTGTCTCAAGCTTCGTGTGCCTAGAAGAACGAGAAGACGGCGCCGCCGCCACCGCCACCGCCACCACCAGAGGAAAGTAGACATTGAAGCGTTTGATCATACGAGTAGTACTGAAGCAGAAGATGATGATGATGATGATGATGGAGAAACTAGTTTTGCTTTACGCGATTACAATCATGACATGAACAAGGAAAAGAGTGGCTCGTTATCTCGTCGAAGAAGGGACTACAGAGGTGACCAATTGAGGAAGTCATTGAGGCCTAGGAGTCACCGAATTGGTGCCGGGATTAGTAGACATTTGGGACATGGCAATAGAAGAAATTCTATCAAATGTGTTGCTCTTAATCAAGATCATGGTCATCATGATCATAAATCTAGATTTGATCATGCCATTAGGGTGACTCGCACATCGAAGTTTGTGCGAAAAGGAACAATTTACAAGGGAGGAGTACAACGAAGGAGAAGACGCCTGGTGGAAGGTTAGTTTGAGCAAATTAACTAAAAACTGTATCAAACGTTATAAAACCGCACAAAAATTGAAAAAAAGAAACATGTACCATTTGCTAATGACAACAACTTATCTGTTTCTTTTGAAAATTTTTTTCCCCAGTTCTGAAATAAAAAGTCCCTTATCATTTTGATGCTGCTTTGTCAAACAACTTTTTTTTTCTTTTTTTTTTTTTCGGATAAATTCTTGCAACATTCATAAAAAAAATATGTTTTTAAGGCATTAGTGTATTGAAACACCATAATTAATAGAGACCAAGTCTTATGTGAGACTCATTCTTTATTCCTATGTATTGTTAAACATAACTAGTGAATATTGTTCTTAAAAGAAAAGATATGAAATCGTAGTATAACTAACAATTAATAATCAGACTCATCCAGTCTATCATCTGTCCCACCCCCCCCCCCCCCCACAATACCAATTCAAGAGGAGACCCGTTAAGCCCCACCGTTGTAAGAAATTAATGATAAGAACCGTACATTTTTGAAGCAAAACCAAAATTAACGCGTGAATGTAGCAATAGTACAGCAAAATAAAGACTTTTCAGTTGTTAGTATAGTAAAGAAAATTATTTGTTTCTCCCTGCATAGCAAAACAAATTGACCTTTATCCTTCTCACATGTCCAAGCTTATCCTCAAGCCGTTGAAAAGTTGCACCTCTTGTCAATCTAAATCTATTTATAAGTCTTCGAAGAAAGGCATGAGAGAAAAACATATTGACTAGTGATTGTGAGGCCCCAATTCTTGACTGGATGGGATAGCAAAGGCCTCTGCCCTTCCATCCCTTGGATAGATGGAGAGCAAGGGCAGAGCTTTTGGTTTTTTCATGTTGTCAAAGAGTTGAACAATGAAAATAGATGGTGGTCCCTGATCGAATTGATCAGGTCATGTAGAACAAGGTTCAAGTCTACTGGTCTGTTAGGATGCCTCAGCTGCATACATCACTGCACTTCCACTTGACAAAGTCTTTTATAGACTCACATAACTATTAATTGATTTACATAAAATATAATTTAATGTGTAAAATCTTGTATTTTAAAAATCTTACTACAAATAACATGTATCATTCAAAAATATTATACATCAATGATGTTATATATATTTCTATAAGTTGTGGACCAAGTGTACTGACCTAAAAGATGGGGCAAAGTAGTTAATGCTACAGGGTGAGAACTCAGAAATCTGAAATCCAAAGTTTGAAACTTGGAATAACGTTGAAAGTTGAAACTCAATTTGAAAAGTACGTAGTAGGTCATCGTCTCCCATCTTCCTTTGCCTTTCGTGAAGGTTTACCTTGTCCATAAGCTACTATATTGATAACTATTAATTGGACCAATATATATATATATATATATATGGACTCTTGAATTTGATAAATTAAGTACAAATATGTGGTCAAGAATCTAGAATATAGAAAAATTGATCACAAACTTTTCCCACCTTTTCCCATTGCTTTCCACCGACGTCGCTTCCCCTCAAACAAACCTCTCAGCAATAAACAAATCTCTTCAAAAACCCCCTTATATCCCCCCAAAAGAACTAGCATTCTTTTGCCCTAAAATTTGAATTTCAAATTTCCCAATGGAAGATAACCATGATCAAGCAACCAAACAGCCTAATGATGAAGATCATCACCACCGTCAACACCGCCATCGCCAACTCGGCTCGGATTTTGCCCTAGCCATGGCTACGCAGCAGCAAGAGAGGGCCTTCTCCACGCTGGAGACCATCGAAAGCAACGACAGCGAGGAAGAGAGCGAGGGCAACGGCACGGCGGAGTCCACCAGTACTAGTAATTACGACTACAATCAGGAGGATTACGAGTTCTTCGAAGCCACCGGGTTCGACGCCCAGCTAGGGTTTCTCGACGAAGGCGAAGAAGAAGAATTAGAAGAAGACATGGAGGCAGATTACGAGGATGATGACGAGGATGAATTGGACGTGGACGAGCTGACTTACGAGGAGTTGATCGCTTTGGGAGAGTTCATAGGAGTGGAGAAGAGAGGGCTTTCTTTGAATGAAATCTCTTCTTGTTTGCATCCGATTGTGTGGAAAACGACGTCGTTTTCATCGTCGTCGTTGTTGTCGGTTTGTCATTCGACGGGTGTTGATCGGTGTGTCGTTTGCCAGGTTGAGTACGAGGATGGGGAAGAGCTGGTGGGGCTTCCATGTGAACATCCGTATCACTCGGAGTGCATAAGCAAATGGCTTCAGATCAAGAAGTGTTGCCCTATTTGCAGCACTGAAGTTGTAATTTCATCTTCTCCCTCTCCCAATAACACAACTAAATCAGTTTAAAATAATTAGTTGTTTAGGATTTGTTGTACTATCTGATGTTACTCTTGTTCTTTGTTTTTTTTTTTTTTTTTTTCTTTCAATTATTTGGATTTGGTTTCAGAATTTGTTTGTGAAAAGTCCATCTTAAAGAAAAACGAATTAATACACAGAATGATATGTAAATGCATTACGAAGGTTAATGACAGATGGAGTCTTATTAACAAATATTTTATTTTTCCTTAGATTGAAAATTTTGTATTCCTAATTAGACATCCATTATAATATTTTAGTAGTTAACAAAATCTTTAAAAGTAGGAGTGCTTTGGGTATTTAGTTCGGATGCCTTCAAACTTGTTATTTTTTTGGTAACTTACTTCTTAAATTTTTAATTTTAATAATTTACCTCTTGAACTTGTTAAATTGTTGCAATGTACATTTATTAGTTAATTTTACGTTAAATTGAAGATATTAAATTGGAATATTTGCTTTATGATTTGTATTAGATTTGGAAATTTTGAGTTTTACATCGCCTTTTTGTAACTAATTTAATGAAAAATAAATCCATATGGGGTACATAGTAATAATTTAGCAAGTTCATAGGGCAAATTGTCAAAATTGAAAGTTTATTGGGTGAATTGCCCAAAAATGACAAGTTTGAGAGCATTAATGCCAAATACCCTAAGAGCTTTCTATATATGTTAAGAGTTATTTTTCCAATAGTATACTTTTTTTAATGCTAAATGCGATTAGAATTACATTGAAATTAAAAAAATTAATAATCAAAGCTAATACAATCTAAGACCCCATTTGAAGACAATTTTCCAAACGGTAAAACACCATCTAATTTGCAAATAAGCATTTAGGGACTTTCGGTTTCCGAAAGTCTTTTTCAAAAATTCATTGTTTCATAGGTTTTTTAATACAAAAATCAACAAAGCACGAATATCAAAATGCTTTTTTTTTTTTCCAATTATTCTTGTACTAAACACAACTCCAAAACAACCTTCTTTTTTTTTTTTTCAAAAGTTTTACTTCAAGCTTACATTTTCAAAACTCATCTCAACTTCAAATTATCCAATAACAAAACTCCGTCTCCAAAAGCATCCAAACATCCAAACGGACCCTTAAATCCAATCTATCAGTTTATAACATGACAAGTTTTTTATTTGTCTAATCTATATACATATATTCATGTATCGACACGTCATGCTTGCCAACAAAACTCTGGAAAGGCTCTAGTAATGATCTATTACTTCGAGAAAGTGCTTTGTCATTTTTATTTGCCTTGCTAGGATCCAAACTTATTGGCATCAAATTCAGACTTGAGTCATCTTTAATTAGTAATTATTAATGAAAAATACAAGTAGTACTTTCTGATCTAGAATCATCACTAAAGTCTCTCTTTACATTTGCCCCAACCCTACGTACAAGTGACCAGTCACGCCTTAAGCGCATATGCGCATATATATATATATATATATATATATATATATAATACTCTGATAAGCCTGTCGCCCCTAATCTGACTTTTCCTCGTTCACATCCAAAAAGGGGACAGGGTAAAATGACCATATTGTCATTTGTTCACATATACATCTATATTTATGTTTGTTAGTTGTTATTTTTATATGTCATGTTGTATTAGTTTATATTATCTACTTGTAATATAATAGTTATTAAAGCGTTCTGTGTTTCTACTTTTTTGGAGGCTGCAACTGAAACCTCGTGAGTGCATGCCAGTTGACAAGTTTTGCTTTAGAATTATTTGGGCCAAGACTCAAGATAAAGAAGAACATTAAAGAAACAAAACTTGAAGAGCAAGACGAACGGCAACAAATTTCAAGCTGCCTTTTCTGATCTTTGATTCCGCGTCCACAACAACAGGAACTACATGAATGACAAAGCATAAACCACTTGAACTTTAATTTATTTCAATAATAATTTAGAATCTAGGAATTAAAATATTATTATCTTGATTGTTGAAATAAATTTTCAACGAAATGATGATCCATGATTAAAGTAGTATATCGTATATTATAAATTATTTTAAATATACACTCGTGTCTATCGTTAAAAACTAAAATTTAAAAAATAATTTTTATGGTAGAAAATAAAAGGTCTTAGGGTGAAAATTCTTAAAATTAATATTATTAAATTGCGTTATTCGAGTCTAATTTGCACCAGCCAACATATAAGACAAAGAAATCTCAATCTCCTCAATTGGAATATTATTTTAAAACTTTCAAAGCGAAACGCCGCCATTAGATCACACCTTCCCTGGATATCATAATATAAACTTCACTCCAACTCCCATTGTCTCCACAAAATGGTTTTAATTATTACCCAAAAAAATAAAAATAAAAAAAATCAAAGCAACACATATAAAAATACAAAGTAATAATATCTATGCCAAGTAAAAGCATGAAAGTGGAAAGACATCAAACCTAATTTAGTGCATGTCCAACATAACTTTTTTCGCAAAACGACATTAAATATTTTATACAAACTTTCCTCTTCTTCTTTTTTTTTTTTTTTTCCTTCTTATATATAAATGGGCTGTTCTAAGGACATTAGACAGTAATTAAGTACTAATAAACTAATATTTGAAAACAGAAAAAGAACGATGAAAGAAGATCGGCAAAACTAATGGCTCCTATGAATTTTATAATTAATGATTATTCAACAAGATTAGATTAGCCGTGGACTAACGAAGGCCATGACCTGCGACCATTGAAATTAATAATATATACACATGTAAATATATATATATATATTTATAAAAAGGGCAATTGAAATAAATTGTGTTGTATATGTGAAAGAGAGTGATAATAATATCGAAACAAATATTGGACAGATTGGCGGCTGAGGACACAAGTGGGTTGCCGCCCCTGGGACTGGGATGTCGACCCCTTTTTTTTTTTTTTTTTGGTTGAATTTTTGTTTTCTTGAGAATCACCTAAAAGAAATGAATTAAGAGTCATGTTTTTTGACAAAAAAAAAAAAAGTAGGAAAAAACGTGTTCATTTCACTTGGACATGTATATTATTTTAGCCAGCAATTTACTCTCTCGTCTCTTCTTTGACTAAAAGTTTTTTGAGAATTTTCGAACCCACCCATCTGCAAAGCGTGACCAACCAACCCCACTTGCCGAATGCTGAACAAGACCCCACTAATTGAAAGTTACAGATATGTAGCATTTATTTATTTATATATAATATGAGCTCCCTCTTCTGTCACATTAATTTTTAAGAATGAGTTCTACCTAATTATTTATTATGATATAGAATTCAGATTTTACAGACGAGTGTAATCAGTTTGGACCCTATATCTATGCTAAACGTGAAATAAGGTGCTAGATTGTATATGTTCTTCACTGCGGGATTGTTAAAGTGTTTATATATGAAATTTATTCCCTCTCTACTTGAATTAATTTTTGAAGGTGAGTTTTATAAGTATGATTAATATTGTAAAAGGTCATCACCAACCAACCAACCACACTTGCTGAAGAAGACCCCACTAGCTTCTTTTTTTTTTTTTTTTTTTTTCCTTGGGGGTGATTACGTAATTTAACCTAGATGTGATGTTTGTTGGCCGCATTCTTAGCCTCAATTTCACGTGCACACCTCATTATCACCCGGTCTTTGTGTTTGATTTTCTTTTGAAAATTCATGTTTTCACATCATGCAAATATTTAACTTGCGTTTGTTTGTTGATTAAAAATTAAATTTTTAAGTTGAAATTGGTTGATTTTTCAAAAATTAGTTATAAATTTTATTGATTTTTTAAAAAAATACAAAAACTGATATGAAAAAATAAAATTTAATTGGAGTTAAATTTAAATGTTAAATAAAACCTTAGCAATCATTTGTAATGTAATTTCTACTCTTTAGTAGAAGGAAAGATAGATATACAGCGACTATTCTTTCTAAACGAGATATTGAGGAATGTTTATTTTGAGCTGTAACTATTTACGTTTTGATAAAATACATTACTTCAAGACCACGTTACTAATAGGGATTAATGAATATCGGACCGATAACTTAAAAATAATCTCAAACGTTTTTCTTAAAGACTAAACGTCCAATCTGACAAATTACTTGGGATTAAGTCCAAAGCGAGTAGGTTAATCTTGACGGTTTGATGTAATTATGGCTTACTAAATATGATTATTTAGCTTTATTATAAAATAAAATTAAAGGTACTGTGCGTGCAGAACTCCCCACTAATTAAAGAGTTTCAAAGAGGATGAATATGCTCTTTTATGTCAAGCTTAAGTACTAAATAGTTCTCCTAATCAAGAAACGACTCCATCGAGAAAAATAAAAAAAATAAATAAATCAATTACAAGAGCGTGACCACGTGTTTTTTTGTTTTTTTCCCTCCCCATTGTTCAAATTCAGTGGATTTCGCTTGTGATTGTTCCGAAACAGTTTGTCATGTAATAAAGATGGAGACTGACGGCTATCATTAATTTTTTTTCTTTAAATAATAATGTACTACCCTTTACTAGTATCCTATTTCTTAAATAAAACAATTATTTGGCAAATAATAATGGATCCAAATTAGTATTTTATATATATATATATAAATTCTTTTTTTTTTAACCATATATGTTCATCAACTTGCTGTAAAGAAAAATATCTCACCAGTTTTTGTTTCAATCTTGTGGCTCTCATACCGACCCGTTGCAAGCCACCATATAAACAGTTGGGCGCGCTGTAATGTTGTGGCCGTCAAATGTGCTAAAGGGCTGATTCATGATTGTTGAACAGGTGGCTAGCATTTTATCCAGCTCAGCATGAAAGGCGAATAAGAACTCGACCACAGACAAGTCTAGAGAAACTGAGAAGCAGCAGATTGGAATTGCTGATTAGGCTAACATAATTAGTTTTCTCATACTAATTAGATTTAGCTCTAAGAGGATCAGTTTGTAACTGTGTATAAAATAGGTAGACTTGGCCACGTTCTTGTTTGGAGAGGTTTATTGAGTTTTGTGTCTTCAAAAAGATGATATAAGGCTTGTGAGAAGAGGATTGTTTTTCCGCCATTAATAATAGCTTTGCCAAGGAATTTCCAAGTATAGTTTTTCAGTTTGTTCTTCATTGATTTGAATTATTGTTTCTATGTGAGAGTCAGAGGATTTGCAGGTGCTGTTCCACAACAATGATGTCACATACATATATAAGTTAAAAAGAATTGAGATAACAACATGAATATTACTAAGGGCCTGTTTAGAGGAGATGGAAATGTAATTTTAGAGATATTTGGATTGGAGTTGAAATGAATTTTGGAAATATGTGTTTGGTTGTAAAAAAGAATTAATTGGAGTGAAAAGTATAAAAACTTGAAATGTGTTCGAAAAAAATATTAGAATGGATCTAATTCGTTCCTATTGAAATTTTATGCTATTAAAAAAAATCTCATTTGGATTTGAAAACAAAGTTATGGATTTTTAAAGTTTGAGCTTATACATAGAGATGTGAATGGTGAAAAGCAGTTTTAAGGTAAAGAAAAAGATAACAAAAGATTTGAAAATGTTGTTTCCAGAACCTCTTCGAAGAGGGCCTAAATAAGTGGAATAGTTTGCACGTGCCCAAACTGATGGGCATATTTTTAACGTCGAATCTTTTTTAAGATTGATATGTTTAAGTAATTAATTATTACTTCCTTCGTGATGAAGATATAATTAATACCTTTCATTAGTGTGGTGATATAATTGATCCCTGCCCATATGATGTGATAAATTTCACAACATTTATACATGTTATCCATAAAATATAGAACAAGGAAGAGCCTCCTTTCTACTATATATTTCTCAAGTTGAGGATTATTTTCTAAGCTCTTTCTATAATAGGGTTTTATATAGACAGTTTACATTTCTCATTACATAAAATCACATCAAATAAAAACGTATATAGAACAAATGATTTTTTTATATAGATTTAACAATTACAAAACTTAATCTCATCATTAATACATTTTCTCATATTCTATCATAGAATTCTTTTATTTTCCAAATCAGAGTGCAATAATCATCTATTCAAATTTCAAAAGCATATAAGTAATTAAGAAGACCACCTTTCTTTTGTCATCACGTCCTTGATGATGGTGAACATGTTAATAGGCTAATCCATTAACCAAAATTAATATTACGCAATAATAATGAATACTTACGATTTTTAATGTATTTTGATAATAAAACAATAAAAATACGAAGATATTCAAAACTTGGACCAGCATCTACAGCGCAGCCTTCCCAACCAAGCTTTTCCAGTGCATCGATTTCCACACTTGCCGTCTCACTAGAAATTTCTATTTACTACTTCCATTCATATTCTTTAATAAGCTAAAAACCAATACTCTATTTAACATTACATTTTAAATTTAAATTTTTCATATCAGTTTTTGTCTTTTTTTGAAAAATCAACAAAAATTATAATTAATTTTTAAAAAGTCAACCAATTCAAATTTAAAAATTTCAGCTCAATTCATTAAACGGAGCCTAATTTTTCGAAGTTAATTTTTCCTCCCGATCATGATCTCGACTACGCACAGAGAAGAGCTTCGTGTGTCTGCTAAAACCAACAGAATATCATTTTCTGATAATGAAGTTTTTTATGTTCAACATCAAGAAAGAAAAGTCTTATGGCGGCCAGCGATTTTTTTCCTCTTTTTCTTTCTCGTCCTCTCATTATATGTAAGAAGATGAAAATCGTCACATCATTCAAAGGAAATAATAAAGAGAGAGTAAAAACGATTTATGATGAATAAATTTGAAAATGGAAAAGTTATTACAAAAGACAATGGTATGAATTTTTTTAATTTGATTTTTAAATAAATATTTCCATTTTTTTCTCGAGAAAAAGGGAATAGGATAGTCCAAGTTTTGACCACGATCTTCTTGAACCAACTAACCGGTCCACGTATTTGACTCCCACCACAGTGAGATGAAAGAGAAATTAATTTTTTTAACAAAATCATATGGCTTTTCAAAACAAAAATGTGCAAAATTAGGAGCAATAAATTGATCTGAAATATATAAATAAATTAAGCCTTCATTTGATATTTTAGTTTCAATTTAAATTATTTATCCAAATTTTTATTTTTTTAATTAAAAAAATTATTACTAATTTTTTAAAAATTTAAACAATTTTAATTTTAACCATCAAATCAACTGATCGATAAGATGGGACTTTCGTAGTTGTTGAAACATTAATAATATTCTTTCTATTTGTTATTTGACCATTGTGCAGTCGTAGGATTAGACGTTAACTAGGGACAGTTAATATCTATCATATTCTATCAAGTCTGAATGGCACCAAAATATATGTTATAAAGCTTCCAATAATTTGTTTTATCATTTTAAGCGTATCATAGATCACCACGTAGCATATACAGTTGACGTGCGCCCGTCGATTAGGTCACTCGTTGCGACTTGTGTAGGTCACCAAGTCCCCCCATCGTGCTCCACATGTCTTAGGCCCATTTGTGGTTTCAAATAATATTTTATCATTTAGATCAAATTTTATTTTCTTTCATTTTCAAAAAATTTAAATTTTAAAAATCTATAAATTTTTCATTTTAAATCGAAATACGAATATTTTTTATCAAAATATTCATATCAACGAGACGAATAAGACATAATCCATTTTGCTTTTGTTTTTTTCTTAGCACATTTAAAATTATTGAATTATTTTCTATATCGCATAATTTTTTCAAAAGTTTTTCCCTCAAATACATATTCTCAACTCAATGTTTAAAATACCATCTCCCAAACAAGTCCTTAGTCTCAATTACTATCTAAGGACTATTTTTTTTATAATCGGAGGGATTTGGAAATGACACCGCTTTATTTTTTCGTATTTAAAACATCCCAAGATAAAATAGAGTACTGCTCAAATTTTAGATCACTTCCTAATGAGAGTTTAAAAGGCAAGCTCCTAACCACTTCTTCTCCCCTTTGAGACATCAAAGCACTAGTTAAACAGGGAATTTTGTGTTTTTAGTGAAATATGAAAATAAGGGTAAGAATATGATAATTTAAAATCCAAAAATCTTTATTAAATAGTATTTAGCATATTTTTTATTTGTTGTGATCTCTATAGATAAAGTATTTTACAATATATATTTTATTTGTTTGATAAATAATAGTAGAAACATATTTTTTGGTTCAAGATAAGCAACAAGATAATGGTTCAACATAATTAAATTGTGAAGTTTACATCTGCTGTCTTATTTTTTTCTCATTTTAATAATTGTCCTTTATAAAATTGTTTAAACAACGCATCCATTTATTTAAATATTTTTAATATTGAGTATTTTTATATGATTAAATTCGAGACAGAAAATTTATGATGACAGCAAATCTCGACTCAGCGTTGTGACACATAAAAAGCCTACTGGCATTCACGAGCGTGGCTCTAATCTTTTTGTGCTTATTTGCCTTCTTTGGCTACAGCATAGACATGGCAAATTATGAACCTGACGGCCACGAATGTGCTGGGGATGACACCACGTGGAAGATTACCAGAAACCATTAATTTCTCTCTCTTTTATTTTTTTATTTTGGAGGGAGGAGAATATTTAGATAATAATAATGATTTTAAAAAAAAGTGAGCGTGGAAGAAATGAGACTTTTTTATTGTTATTTTTTTCGTGCTAAGATAAAATGGAAGAAATGTGACTTGGCGGTTTCGGCACTATCCTGGAACTTCCCTTTGTCTCTATCCAAATTAAATCCCATTGACACGTCATGGACAGGAAAGGAGAATTGAAAAATAATCTTAAAAAATGTTAAAAAGGAAAGAAAAAATGAATAGATTGTAAAATAAATAAATAAAATTCTGATGTTACACAAATATATTGATAATTCGTATTTTAATCAATTATTAGCTCTAAATAAATCGTTTTCTTCCTTCTTGTGGAAATTATAATAAACAATTTACTTGGATCAGAAAGAGTTTACGTGTAAAAAGATTACTAAATCTGGTTTAATAACTTATAAATAATAAAACGAATCATAAACAGATTCTAATTTGATCCTCGTGATCTCGAAACCACCAACATCATTCCTACTATTATGTTTGAAAAAAAAAAAAAAAACTATTTTAAGCCTTCAAACAGTACGTTTAACATGTTTTTTTGCTAAAATTAGATTACGTATCACTTTGATTGCCACAAAAGAAAAACAAAAACAAAAAACAAAAACAAAACAAAACAAAACAATTTCTTTACGTACTCAACTAGTTTGATAATAGGCACAGTCAAATCACTAATTTCTAAAATTTATGCTCTTGTTTTTTTAGGAAACGCAACTAATTTCTAAACTTAGAAATTCTTGGTTTGCAGAAACATAAAACGCTACGAATTTATTAATCAACTCATTTATGATCGTGAATTGTATACGTCAAGCAGTAGTAAGTAGTGCGTTGCTAATTAATTATAAGCCTAAGCCAAAAAAAAAAAAAAAAAGGTTATGAGTTGCATTCAGATCATTTTCCCTCTAATGCTAAAGCTGCGTACAACTGATTGTGTTTTTATTCATGTTTATGTTCCATTAAAAAGTCCACTAGCTAGTTGTAAAAGTACTATAGAAAAAAAAAATGGTAATTTTGTGTAGGACTATAATGACATTTATAGGAACAATTACTGAAAATTAATAATCAGGATGTGTAATAAATGTGAAATATACTTGTCAACTTAAAACATTTAAAATTACACAATAAAAAAAAAATCCTAATATTGGTGTCGTGATATAGATCCAACATCACAAAAGACTATAATTAATAAAAATTCTCAACTGCATTTTGATCACAATAGATCAATGTCTAAAATTAATATATATATATATATATATATATATTGTCTCTTGTATTATCTAGTGACACTAAATGTAACTTAATTTGATGTCACATCTAGTCAAAAATCTCTAAAATTAGTTTCTCCGCATAATTAAAATTTAGAGTCTAATCGTACGACAAGATCATTGTCAGAGTATTTAGTAAAATTGATATTTAAAATAAATAAATAAATAAATAAACTATAGATCAAAAATTACCTCTTTGGGTTTTTTTATTCATTCTTTTAATGATGGTGATGAATATTTTTCAGCATAGTTAATTTTGTAATATGCTTGAAACTACTGATAGATTTTGTGCTAGTGAGAAAACACAAAAGATAATCACATTTCATAATATTATTTCAAACATAAGGCAAGTTCTTGTGCTTTCACTAGGAATATAACCAACGCATGTTAAAGATAAGGGGGGTTTTTTTTTTTTTGTTTTTTTTTGTTTTGTGTGCTCCATATGTTAGTAGATTTAATAGATGTTTGTGTTACTTTTTAAAAATTTATCTTGCATTAGAAAGTTTCCTTCTTTTTTATTTTTTAAATATACATCAAAAATAAATAAGAAAAATGATATTAATTGTGGTAAAATAAGTCAACTTTTAGTTGTAAGATTCAACAATTCAGATTGGACGATTAAAATTAAACTAATACAATTATTTAATCTGTTTTTGATTTAATTAATAATTTAAATTAATTGTATGTTGTAATAATAGATATAATCTAATAATAATTTCATACATAATTTTATTATAAGATTTAGCTTGCATTTGACTTGCTAATTAAAGTTGAAATTGACTAATTTTTAAAAAATTACTTATAAATTTTGTTAATTTTTAAAAAAATTGAAAATTAAGATAAAAAATATAATTTAATTAGAGTTAAATTTAGAATACCAAACAAAACCGTAAAAGTTTAATTTGAAGGTATATATGTGTAATTACCCCTAAAAAAGTAATAAATAATTAATTGCATGAAACAAATGAGACGCGCACGCGGCTCATCTTTTTCCGTTAATTTTTCTGAGGAAAGACAACAAAATAGTAAAAATTAAGTAAATAAAAAATATATATATGTCAAAAAATTGGAGCGTTGATTTATTTGTTTGGAAATGCCTTCGGTTTCAAGGCAAGAATATTAATCACAAAAGTGTAAAATAAATAAATATTCACTCTGGATGAGAATAACTCAAAGGCGCACGTGGAGTCAAAATGCTGACGTGGAACCTGATCGACCGTAAATGTGTCGGCTCGAGCACCGAGAAAACGCAGCACAAACTCGCCGACTCTACACGGATCCCGATGACAAGTAAGTCCGGACCGACTTGCGCGCCAGTCCAAAACAGGTGTCGTAAGCAGTGACAACACACACCCCCCCATGTGCGATTTCGACACGAAGTCACTAATTCCACTCCCGCCACGTGTCTCGTAAGGTCAGCACTTAAAAGCAAACCTCGCACGTACCCACAAAATTAAATTAAAAAAAAATAAAAAAAATTTAATAACAAAATGTTATCGTCACGTGTATTCTAGAAAACCACCGGCTGCGTAGCCACGTGTCCCCTTATGCTCTCTATAAATTCCACTCTCTCCGTTGGGTTCTAAGTTTCAAAAGCCGTCGTCGTAGCTTTACCCGAGAAGAAGCGGAAACTACGAGACAGAAAGAGAGAGAAAGAGAGGAGAGAGAAAAAGAAAGAGAGAGAGAGAGATAAGAATGGCGGCTGATTTACAGTTACCTCCGGGCTTCAGGTTTCATCCGACGGATGAGGAGCTTGTGATGCACTACCTCTGCCGGAAATGCACGTCGCAGCAAATCGCCGTCCCGATTATCGCCGAGATCGATCTCTACAAGTTCGATCCATGGGAACTCCCAGGTGATTCTTCGATCTCATTTTTTCTCTCTATTATCGAATTTTGATTTTCTTTTTTTTTTTCAATTTTAATTCATAATATCAGTGGGCTAATTTTGGGTTTTTGGTTTTTTAAATTTATTTACAGGTTTGGCTCTGTATGGGGAGAAAGAGTGGTACTTCTTTTCGCCCAGAGACAGGAAGTACCCGAACGGATCAAGGCCGAACCGGGCTGCCGGGAGCGGGTACTGGAAGGCGACCGGAGCTGATAAGCCGATTGGACTTCCGAAGCCGGTGGGGATCAAGAAGGCCTTGGTTTTCTACGCAGGCAAAGCTCCCAGAGGAGAGAAAACCAATTGGATCATGCACGAGTACCGGCTCGCCGACGTGGACCGGTCCGCGGCTCGCAAGAAGAACAGCTTAAGGGTATATTACCGACTTGTTCTATCACAGAAGTTTAGGGGTACATTAGACATTTCATTGCATGAGAGCTCAAAGAGAGAGAAAGAGCAGTTACAGGAGTCTGGAGTTCGTCGGAAGCTGAAATCGAAATGACGCTTTTGACCCTCGCCAAGTGGTAACTGGGTCCCACGTGTCCTTTCGGTGGAATGGCGGCCATGAATCTAAAGCCTTAAAAAGGTTCCATTTCGATGGAGATGAGTTGGAAACACTCTAATCAGACATGGGACCATACCGAATTATAAGTCCCCCCTAGAAAAGGATTTCGGTGTTGAGGACCCAGATTAATACCAGTAACAACTATTAATGAAAACCGATCTGCTTGTTGTGTGATTAGGACAGAAATTAAATTAAAACTCACAACCTTTTAGCTATTTATGGACAATATTCCTTCTTATCACCTCATGACATCAAAAGATAGAGAAAGGCAAAGAAAGATATCGTTGTGTCATTGTCTGGCTCTGTTTAATTTATATTTTATTAACTTTTCGAATTATTGATCAGTTTGATTGATCGGACGGTTCTCATTTTGCAGCTGGACGATTGGGTTTTGTGCCGGATATACAACAAGAAGGGAGCCATAGAGAAGCAAAATCAGGGAGCGAATCGGAAGCCGTTGAGTGCCTTCCCGGAGCCGGAGGACAAGAAGCCGGAGATTCTGACGTCATCTCAAGGTCTCACCCCTTATCCGCCACTGTCGGCGGCGGCGGCGGCGGCGGCAACCACCGGAATGAACGATCTCCTCTACTTCGACACGTCGGAGTCGGTGCCGAGGCTCCACACGGACTCAAGCTGTTCGGAGCACGTGGTGTCGCCGGAGTTCACGTGCGAGGTGCAGAGCGAGCCCAAGTGGAGGGAGTGGGAGAAGCCCTTCGATTTCCCGTATGATTACATGGATGCCACTGTGGACACCGCGTTCGCTCCCACCTCGGGTGGGCCGGGCAGTTATCAGATGTCTCCATTGCAGGACATATTCATGTATCTGCCGAAGCCCTTTTGAACATCGGCTCTGGCTGGCCAATCGGATTGTGGAACTGATCTGCTCGGTGCGTCGTGGAGGCAACACGAGACGAAGGTCCATGACTGTTACTCTGCGATTGCGCTCACGGAAGAGGACAGAAATATAATGAAGAAAGAAGAATTTAGAAAGCTAGAAGGCAAAAAGAAAAAGAAAAAAAAATAATTAGAATGTGAATTTTGTAATTGGGATTACACTTGTGGGGTCCAGCATTTGGCTCCCGGGGTGGGACTTGGCTGCGGGTCGGTGCACCGTGGGGGACATGGATCTTGCATATATACATATATATATATATATATAGCTATAGGAATGTGTACAAAATGTAGATGTAGATAGATATATAAAGTGTATGATTTTGGGAATCTGGGCATTCATTGGACCCAGCTCTTAATTTGAATATTTCCTGCTCTAGCTGATTAATTGTTTGTTTCTTCGTTCCTTATAATTTTCTTCCTGTTCTATTTACAATTTGGAAGGATTCTCCAATTTTTTTAATATAGAAAAAGAAAGCGTGATTGTAGGAATGTCTTGGTGAGAAATCTATCTTAATTCTTTACAACGTGTAAAGTTTATCCTTGCCAGAGAGGTAAGAGAGAGACAAGAAAAAACCCAAGTGAGAAAAAATAAAATAAAATATATTACATTCCTTTTGATAATTCAACTCAAACTTAAATTTTTCATATCAGTTTAATTTATCTTTTTTTAAAAGGCAATGTAAATTATAATTAATTTTTAAAAAGTCAACTAAATTCAATTTAAAAATTTCTAACTCTACAAAACGGAGGCTTAATGAAGGGAGGAAAATAAAATAAATTATCTTTTGATAAAGTGAGTGAATGAGGTTCAATTGAGAGTAAAATTATAATTTTATATCCTTGCTTTCTTTATATAAAATTTTGTTTCTTTCTTTCCCAAGTTTGAAATGAGTAAGAGTGATGCCTCTTATGAATTTTGAACTCCATTCTAACTTCGGTGGTTGAAATATTGGTTTGATGATGACAAGGTTGATCCTGGATAGTCGATTAAAATAAATTAGTATAAATAACATATCTCCTTATCATATTTAGAGAAAAAAGTTCATGTCTATGAAGCTGAAAACTTGAAATAATATAGTTAGGGATGGCAATACGGGTCGCGACACGACAACACGACTCGAAAATGATACGAATTTTACAGGTTCGGGTTGGGAAAAATATGGGGGCGGGTCGTGTTCAGGTTGGGAAAAATTGACACGAAAAAAAATATATATATATATATGTCGTGTTCGGGTTGGACTCGTTTTTTCGTGTCAATTTTCGTGTCACTTTTCGTATCAATTTCGAGTCAAGTTCGGGTCGCGGATCAATTTCGTGTCACTTTCGGGTCAAATTTCGTGTTAATTTCGTGTCGCGGGTCAATTTCGGTTCGTGTCGTGTTCGTGTCGCGGTTTCGTTTCGTATTCGTGTCGCGGGTCGTGTTCAGGTCGGAGAAGAAAAAAATCGACACGGCTCTAACACGACATGAACCCGACACGTGACACGAATTGCCACCTCTAAATAGAGTCACCTCTAGATCTTTTTTATTTAAAAAAAAAAAAAAAAAAGTGAATCAAACACAATCCAATATATTATTGTTATTTTCACGCTAAAATGCAAGTTAAGGGGAGGGGAAGAAAAATAAAGGATAGGAAAAGTTTCCAATCGTGACGTGGAAAATGGAAACCGCGACAGCTAGAAATGGCCCATTTTCCCCATTTCCTATCCTTTTCAAGGCGAGAGCATTCATTGGGGAGAGAAATAAGAGGAGGAAATTAATTGTGTTCAACGCTATGGATAGACATTAGGAAGGAAAATCACATGTTACATATTTTTCTTGTCTTAGATATTAAGATAGCATCAAGTGGCCGTGGACTAGCTATTTCACCTATCTTAATGCACCCAATTAGGCTTAATCTCATGAGAGACTCATTATTCTCATGGCCACAAATTGAGCCTAATAAACGACAAGCGCTGAAGAGAAGTATTAATTATAAATTAAAGGTTTGTTTGGCTCTGAGATCTAAATATAAATTTTTCATTTCAAATTTTTTTTTGAGAAATTAACAAAAATTATAACTAATTTTTGAAAAATTAACCAACTTCAATTTAAAAATTTTATTGCAAACTAGTATTCCAAACACAAGCTAAGTCATATTGACACATTGTCTTGACATGAAAATTTAATTTTAAAATGAAAATCTAAAATAAAAACATGTTTGGGAGGAAAAAAAAATGAGTATAGACTATAGAGCATATTTTAATATAATAAAAGAGTGGATTCGGAATTAAAATGAGATAAATGATTTGATTTAGAATGATGTGTCAAACACCACAACATATTATACTTTTATACAACTATTGACCAAAAAAAAAAAAAAAAAAAAAGGTACGTTTATACAACTTTGCCCAATAAAAATAAAAATAAAAATAAAAAAGAATTTTCTTTTACACAAAAGTGAATGTTATCAATTAACTTTAACAAAGAACATTCATTCTATGACTCAATTTGTGCATATTTTCCGTCCTCACTATTCTTTTAACTGAGGACATTCATCAATAGAGCAGGTCGACGTTTTTTTTTTTTTTTAAATAATTTAATGGTAGAGGAGTTTAAACTTTAAACCTTACAATAAAATCATATGAAAAATTTTTATTAAACACGAATAAGTCAACTATTGAAAAATAGATATGGAAATTTTTTATATCAACAGGATGAGATAATAAAGATGAGAGGAGGATATATACCATCTTCACTGGTCCGATAAATATTTCCTTGCTTTTTATTTAGTTTTGATTGAAGAAGAGAGGGAGAGAGAACGGAATCATGGTAATTTCTTTCTTTATTTTTTATTTTTTATTTTTTATTTTTTATTTTTTATTTTTTTGTTCCTAATAACTTGAGAATGAAGGAATTTAAACTTCTCATTTTATAGATTTAGATGTAAAATTACTATTAAATTATACTCGGAAAGCATTTGGTAGTGTTTTTTCGTTTTTAACTGGATATCTTGAATCTTAACATTCTGTTAGGCCCAGCAGTCGGTGATTCCGCAAAGATGGCCCAAACGTGTTTCTAGCCCATTTTCTGCTGGTGTTGCATATTGGATTGGATTTTTTTTTTTTTTTTTTAAGTAACAAGAGCATATTGGAAATTTCTTATGCTTCGTTTGAATCAAGTATTCAAATTTAATATAATACATGTTAGATTCTTCTATATAATGTAAACATTAGAATGACTATTCAAATATAAATAATCTAATACACATTCTTGTGTATGTAATCCAAACGAACCATTAGCCTTCTTTCATGAAACTTGTTTTCCAGCTTGATCTCTTTGTTTTCTTCTTCAATGTCCCCGTCTTCTAAAAGTTTATTTCGATGTTAAAGATCAGCTCAACATTGCATAGTGTAACAGTGAAAATCGGACTATAATTTTTTTCTTTTAACGTGGGATATGACTTCGAAGGGGGCACCAGTGTGGTGGTGTCAGTGGTAAAACAGACTTATGCTGAAGTTAGAGAGACAATGATAAACAAAACAAGAGTGACCAGATGTTGAGGTATAGTTTGTCGAACGTCTAGTCAGTGAGTGAGTTGGCCATTTTTGTTGCGGGAGATGCAGAGAGCTTAGCATTTTTTGTTACTCATTTGTGCATTTCGCAAGGGTGGTCCACACCAACAATTACGAGGTTAATTTTTAGATTATCATAGGCCGTGTGGCTAAGTGTGATTGCCCCATTAAATAACTGAACAAATGATCGGATGCTCTTTGCTAATGGCAGAGGACCGATAGTGTAGAACAGGTGGTCGGTGTAAAAATTTATTAAAAAAAAAAAAAAAAAAAAAAAAACCCAAGTTCTATATCAAATAATAATAATGACAAACATATGAGGATATTGGATAACTCCGCTTAACAAGTTATAAAGGATAAAAAAACCCAAATCTCTCGTCAGATAATAAAATAACAGACATATAAGGATATTTAATTACTCCATTTAACATTTTAACCTTTTAAAATAGAAGTTTAATTTTTTATCAATCTCAAATTCCTTTTTTCTTTCTCTCTAACTTTCACAGTGGAATGGTCTTTCACCTACCACAAAGTGAACACCAATGAATAAGCGGTCCAATAATTAGATGGTCTTCTGAGCATGGAAGATCTCTCTGTAATAGTTTTCTAAGCATTTTCTCATTAATTTGGTGTGAAAAACTACAAAATAAAGTATTTAGACTTTTTTTTTTATTTTGACAAGATAAGCGATTGAAACAATTCAAGAGTGACAATAAATGCGTACACTGAAAGATAAAATTTTTAAGAATGATTTATATAAAATTGATCAATTTTTAACCGGGATAAAATGAGGAATGTATAAAGGTTTAAAAACTAAAACTAAACAAAGAAAATTCACTGGTGGCGGAAACTCCCACCCAATCATAAGTGACTTTGTTGATGGAAACTTGTGTACATTAAAAACTACTCAAAGACGGAGCCATCCATGGTCAGGGGAATTTTTGTTTTCTTACATTTTAACTCTAAAAATTTTATTTTATTTTTTCGTTTTACCCTTACTAAAAAATGAATATTCTTATCTAGAGCTCTTAAAATTTTCATGTTTTTATGTACACGCACCGAAACCATGGACTTTCTTTGTCATCGAAAACAATCATTGACGATATCTCTCTCTCTTTTCTTACGGGAACAAGATCAGTTCTTTCTTCCTTTTCTTTTTCTTTTTCTCCTTTTTTTTTTTTTTTTAATTATCCTTCTGTAACCTGCAGGACAAAAATTAAATGTCGTAATGAGGCGACTACTCAAATACCTACGGACGCAACTCTCACTGTCGTACCACCTCAGTTTACTTACGTGTTGCGCACAGTAAGCGAGTGGGCCACTGGGCCAGATTCAGTTGGACCATCCCTATCTAAGCTTTTGTCCCGGCTCACTGACAACACCGACACAACAACATGGAGCGATATAAAAATAAGAGGTTTTTTTTGTAACTTATTAGAAGAAACATATCTCTCTGCAGTGACATTACATAAGCCATTCCATTTCCCTTTGTTGTTAGTGGTGGGAGATAAAAAGTGAATGTTGTCATAACTTACTTCCACAATTATAATTGCGACCCATAATTTTGACGTCATGTCATGGTTAGTGATCGCTAGTTTGATAGCTATTCTCAGATAGAGGGTGACGTTAGATAATCATCATAAGGTAAAGTAACTAATTTATGGATCTTATTTAATTGTTTATAGATCTTATTCGTCCCGTAAAAAGATTTATTCGAATCCAAGATATTATCAAGAAAAACGAATAAATCAAATAACCGATGATAACCGATTAATTAGTCTTTATTGTTAGGAAAAAAAAAAAAAAAAAAAGGCTGATTTGTAAGCTTGGATATTCATGTTGTGAATGACAATTTGGCTATTGACATAGGTGTTCACGAATCTCAATGGCAATGCCTTGTCCAATATTAACCATTCCAAAGTTTTTTTTTTTTTTTTTGGGGAAAATAAGATTAAATAGTATTTTTACGAAATTAAAAGAAATAAATAATAAATTTTAAAATATTTGAAATAAATTATAAATTTAGCATGTCAATAAAAAATTCACTTTTAATAAATATATTAAATGTTAATATCTTCTATTTACTCTATTTATTTATTGAAAATTAATATTTACTTCTTTCTCCTTTTTTTTTTTTTTCCTTGACTTATTAGATAAAATGAGAAAGTCGTTGATGTTTTTTGAAGGTATCCTTTAGTATTAGGATCAATGGTCCCCGTAGCCTCACTTTGAAGGACCTCAAAATGACATTTTCAGTACGAACTATTGACTCGTATGGGACTGTGTAACTTTGAACTAAAAATAATGAAACAATGAACCTGGTTAGAGTACTGTTTACTTTATGGTTGCATCAAATTTACAAATGAATGAAGGACAGGAACGTGAGAACACCATTGATCATTTTTGTATTTTGTTTTTATTCTTAAAAAAAATGTCTAACATGACATAAGTAGAACTTTTTTTTTTTTTTTTTTAACTAAGAAAGGACATAAGTAGAACTTTTGATATGGAGATTTGATCATTTGAACTCGTGGAGAATTATCGGCTAATCGCTAAGCTAAATATAACCCAAAAAACAAAAAAAAAAGATAGTTTAAACAATTATATTGAAAAAAGTTTGGCAAACATTGATGGAATATTCTTCATCTCAACTTCTATGACCGGAAGGTCCGAAAGAAAAGCTTGGTTTATAAAAGACGAACAGTAAATAACCAATATGAGAAATATTTGTCTTGATCTGAAATGACTTGGCCTTGAAGTTTTTAAGTCGAGTATATCGTCCAAGGACACACTGAGTTGGTTTCTTGGATTTTATACAATGAATTGACTGCAATGCTCAGAAAATCACCACATTTTCTTCTCCTCCTTTTTTTTTTTTTTGTATGCAACCATTGTCCCTTTGAAAATAAATGCAAACCCTACGCTTTGTACGTGTTGGATTTGATTTAGAGAATCCAAGGCTTGCTTAAGTAATAACTAATAAGCTCTATCCCTGTATGTAGCTACAAATTCCTTCACAATTTAGTAGTTAATTTGTGATTAATTAGTGAAACTAGTCAACAATTTAATTAATTATAATCACAACCCAATACTGTTGAGTGACAGTAATGGTGTGTTTATATCAAAATATTCATTTGACGTTATCTTTCAATCCAATGCAACATGCAATTTGGTAACTCATATATTGCATTTTAACACACTAATTCGTTTTACTATTTGTTCATTCTCTTTTTTTATTATTTTTATCAATCACATTATTACTATTTTTCTCATCAATACACATTAGAATGATTATTCAAAAGTAAACATTCTAAACACCCGTTTCATTCACATACAAGGATTAAAGAACATCTAAACACATACTAAAATACATTTACTATATTAAAATACAATATAACATAAATATATGATTGAAACGAATCATTAAAATTATAAATAAGTTTTCTTTCCAAAATAATCTAACGTTTCCTACGAAAAAATCCCTACCAGAGCATGATAACGTGCTTGTGACACGGATTAGGGTGATGGGAAGGGGGAAGATTCTAGGAACCCCCACCTGTCCACTAGTTTTGTTTAAATTTCCTAATTGATTAAATATACAAATACATATATATATATATATTGGATGTTTAATTAATTATGCTTTTGTCTTCTTTTCGCCCATGCATGATATCTTGTCTTGGCCCTCTGGGTGGCAATTTGTGTGGGCCACAAATTGTAGTTGAAGATGGAAACAGCTTTTCAATTGATTTTAAGGCTTTGTTTGGTTGATAAACTTGAATGTATCAATCGCCAAACCACCTCCCTTTGGATGATTTCGAAAAATGTCGCTTTCTGATCTGTCCCATTTGAGTGGCTGCTTTTCCGGGAAGCAGATTTTCATGGTTGAGATTTATAAGTGCTTCTTATCAACATTATTAATTAGGTAATGGAAGGTGTCAAATGAAGTTCTCGATATGCAGAAACAATCCTTTGTTTAAGATTCCGATCAAATCAAATTTCTGTCCGTTTTGGGCTTTCCATGATTTTTGTATAGTTGTCTTAATCAAACATTTCCACGATAGTTGTAGACAAATGCACGTAGTACAATATAAATTACTTTTGACAAATTGACCACGTTTGACAGGAGGGACGGAAAAGAGAAAAGAGGGAGAAAATTGAAGAGATGGAGAATATGAATAATATAAAGAGGATTATTAGAATTTTTTATGTTATTTTATTATAAAACTGGTTAATAATTTTTAAGGATCAAAATGGTCTTTTAAAACTGAAGTACAGAGTTTGGATGTAATATGTTGGGCTCGAAAAGATAGAAACTCCCTGCACTTCTCCTCTCCCTGCTCTCTTCCTTCAAGCCAAACAATAGATAGGTACTCTTCCTTATCCATCTCTCTCCAACCAAACACAAAATGAAGAGGAAAAAAAAAAAAAAACGATGATTGATAAATTTGTAGCTTTCTTTTCCTTTCTTTATTTCTTTAGCTTTCTTTTCTCGTTCTTGAGATATTAGGTACTAATGTTCTCTCTTACGGAACTATTGTGAGAACAAGCATACTTGCATTGTAATTACAATAATTAGTCAAAATAATCCCCGAACTCTTTATAAAGTGACTATGTAATCCAGATTCTTTTAATTTTGGTCGAGAATATCCTAAACTCTCCAAATATTAACAATTTTAGTCTTTTTCATTTAAATCTGTTAAGTTTTTAACGGACTCTTACTCATGTGATAATTTTCTAATAAAAAGACTAAAATACCCTTCAATTGTATTTCTCCTTTCGTTTCCCCGAATTTCCGGAATCCAAGCCTGAAAATCATTCCCAGGTCTGCAAAATAGAGAAAGAAACAAAACCACCAAATTTTAAGCTAAACCATCAAAACATCATTCCCAGGTCTGCAACAAAGCCAACAAATTTAAGCCACTTTGAGTTTTTAAAACTCATTCTTGTACACTTTTCCAATTATTAAACAAAAATTCCAAACAAACCCAGATCTGAGTTGAGTTTTAAAAACCCAGCTGACAAATTACTAAACCATTTGAAGATGCCATGGACGGTGAAGAACAAGAGATCCTTCAACTCGGCTTCTCCGGCACCGCGGAGGATTTCCTTTACGACGATGACGGCGAGTGCGATAATAGTAGTGGGAAGATTGGTGGCGAGAATTGGAAATTGGGAGAGGTGAAATTTGGTTCGATTTGAGCCTGATACTTCGTTTGGCATTATTTGTTAAACTTCAATTTTTTATCTTAATTTTTATCTTTTTTTTAAAAGTCAACAAAAAATTATAACTAGTTTTTAAAAAATCAACCAACTCAAACTTAAAAATTTCAACTTAAACTGTTTCACCAAACGGAGCTTGAGTTTCTGTACCTCGTCAACAATAAGCCTAGGATCTTAGATTATTCCTAAATTGCTTTTATTTTGTTGCTGTTGTTGTTGCCATTGATGTATTGAGCTTCGGCTCTCTTTTTAATGAATCATCGTAAGTAACCCAAAAAAATAAAATTTTGTTGCAAAACTTGTTGGGCTTGTGGTCTGCAAGTTTGTAAGGCCAGGAGGTTGGAGAAAGTTTTTTAACCCCTTTGTTTTTTTTTGTTTTTTTTTTAGATAAACTTGGTTTACGAGGAGGTTCTGGTCGAAGGAGGTGGGGGAGGAGGAAATGAAGGGATAGAAATTTGAGAGAGAGGGAGGGAGAGAGGAAAGAGAAGAAATGTTAGGTTTTTTAATGAGTTTTTTTTTTGTTAAATTAAATTTATTGTGATATTACTAAAATATTTTTTAAATTAGATCGTATATATTACACATGATTCATTCCGTTAAAAACTTAATAAATTTGGACGGAAATGACTAAGATGATCAATATTTAGAAAGTTTAAACCTTCTCGACTAAAATATTAATAAAAAAAAGGGATCAAATTATCATCTTATAAAAAGTTTATGAATCATTTTGACTAATTAATCTTGTAATTATTACCTATTTAACTTGGTATAACAATTCAAAATCTTTATATTTATTAAAAAAAGGATTTTATCAACGCTGCAAATTGATAGATCATCATGAAATTTTATTAAATTGTTACATTTTGTAATTAATATAATTTTAATGTGATCTAACTTTTTAAAATGTATTTATAAATAGGATTATATATGTATATATTCTATTGTAAAATTTTCCATGAGAAAAAGTCGACCAAGGATTTAGCGAGTAAAAATGAACGAACTAAAATTCAATTCTATTTTATAAAAAATCCTAAGATAGAAAAGAAAACCTAGAAATGTTTTTTTTTTTTTTTTAATCTCTGCAACTTAATGGAAGTATGCAACAAAAAGGACTCTGCCAAGCTGCCATCCATCCACATGCAGATGGGATACGCATGGATCCCTATGAGCAGTTTTCTATTCTAACTCACCAACAACAAAACAATCATCTTTTCCCTTTCTATTTTTATTTTTATTTTTATTATATATAATTATATATATTTTTTAATATGCAGATCTAAGAACATCTGTCTCTTACAGCCCTTTCTCTCCGGACTGACCAAAATACCAAAAAAATCACACTCGAAAGTTTTGAAATTTGATCCAAACAGGGCATCACATTGGTTGTCATTGTCATTCAAAGAGGATTTTCTTATTTCTAGGCTGTGGCCAGTTGGGGGGTCCACTTTTCCCAGCTTGACCAAAATAATAATTTGCGGGGTGTGGTTAAGATCTAACATTTCATTAATATATATATATTTTTCAGATGAACATAGGTCATACGAATCTGATACATTTGACATCTTGCCTACCAAGCAATTAGCATCACCAACCACCTGCATTTTATTAAACCTTGATGTTGTTAGTTCTCGCCCTCGGATTAGATTAGATTAGATTGAATATATTTTTTAATTATAACCTTATTAATAATTAAGAATTATTTTAACTCATGTTTCTCATTTTTTAGCTAATTTTCACTTGATTCTCTAATAGTTAAAAACTCTTATTTTATCTCTTGAATTTTTAATCAACCTTACGTTAACCTCAATGTATTAGAAATTTAGAATTTATGTTGCAAATAAAAGGTGTTAAGAGCAGTCTTCTCCCATATGTTTTTTGCAATTTTGTTAAGAGGGACGGAAAAATAGAAGGAAATATGTAGTCAAGTAGTCATTTTCCTTTCCTAAAAAGAAAGGGTAATTTTTTCTTAGTTTTTTTTTTAAACGAAAGTTTTAATGAATAAAAAAAATTTAAGTGAGATTAATTCAAAATTCATAAAAAAATATTTTTCATTTTAAATTGATAAAACAAAATAAGAAAAATCTTAAAGTTTGTTTACACGTATGAGATTGATCTGAAAACTAAATACTAACATACATGCATTTTTTTTTTTATACAAGGAAAGTAAATCTCAAGCAATATTGTTTGTATCCCGTGTACAGGTGTATTAATCCTTTTCAAATCAATGACGCGTCAAATCACACATAAATTTCTCTTATTCATCCTCATCTTCTTACCTTTTTTTTTTTTTTTTTTTCCCTCGGTTCTTCCAATTACATGTAAATAATTATGTAGAGGAAGAATATGATTGGCAAACGATGAATAAGTTTTGTGGTGGATTTGATCTTGGCTTATTCAATATACACACATGTATATATTCCCATTAGTATACACACAAACAAGTACATACATACTTTTTACAAGGTAAATCGATTACAAGGACTTTCAGGAATAGAAATCACCATTTTGATGAGTTCCACGTCAACAAATAACAATAACTTTGAGTGATATATAAATATCTGTTATTTCTCTTTTAATCAATAATTATTTGTAAGTTTTACATATATATATATATATATATAGGTGAAATGATAGGAAGGCATACTGAGTAGTTTATGGCCTTAGTATATAAGCAACACAATTATTATTTTTTTTTTTTGGGGTGAATGAAATAAATTGTTGTATGAGGTGGAAATGGAAGTAAAAGCACACATAAATATATGTAGTTGAAGGGGCTTTCAATTGGTGACTTTCTCTCTCACCTCTCAAAATGGTAAGAGCACCATAATTTTTCTGCGTCCATATCTTAAATAATGGTCTTATTTGGCTTGGAGCTAATTAAAGCATCAATGAATGTTGTTGAATATTGCGGAACTATAATTCTCTTCCCTAAAGTGACTCCTCCTTCAACTTTTTTTTTTTTATATTAATTTTTTATTAATAAAATGTTTCAATCAAGAAAAGAAAAACACAAGTGCTCCCAATTTTTGTCCCCCTTCTTTTGGGGCCAATTCCTCAAACAAAGTAACTTTACCAAGTGAATGCCTCTAGCTGTTTTTTGGGGAACCTAAATATGTGTGTGTGTTTATATATATATATATATATTTAAATGTAGCTTTTAGCTTTATAATTTTTTTACCTTCTCTTATGAAATTTGTTAATTGTTTAATTAATATTATATTTTTAAATTTAAGATAAAGATTTTTTTTGAATGTAAGGTGAGGGATTCGAACTTTACACCTTATAATAGAAGTCAGTTGTGAAATTACTGCTAGACTATGTCGAACAATCACAAGATAAAAACTTGAACTTCACATTTTATGTTGAAATCGGAAATTTTTAGGCTTCCACTGCGATCACATTCACTTAGTTAGTAACTGAATATACACCACTTCAATATAAAGTAAATCTACGTAGAAATTCAAATTGGAAAAGGACCAAATAAAAGTTATTCAAATTGATAACAATTCATAATTTGGTACTCATACACAAAAATGATAAAAACCAAATGTACGTATATGGCAATTATTTTTTGGCCGTATAAATATAGTTGAAGCTTTGGACTGTGGATTACGATTACACAATTACAGATTGTAAAATCAGAGATACGTTTGGTGGTAAAATCCAAAACCAAATATATCACCATGTGACATTGTTATCAGCCATATGAGAAATTGAAAATAAAAGAATAAAACATCCCTATCCAAATCAGAAAAAATAAAAATAAAAATAGAAATGCGCAAGTAAGTAAAAATACAAAACCCCAAAAAAAAAGGGGGGCAAATTAATTTACTAGCAAAAAACCAAGAAAAGCATCAATCCCAAAGACCAACATTGGCTGTATGTTATTAAAAATAAAAAAAATAAAAAAAAAGGGAGAAGAGAGAGGAAAAACCCATTGGCTGTATTGTCTTCCATGTTCAGGCGAACACACAAATATTTTCCTCCAAAAACCCAATAGCAAGACAAGAAAACAAGAGAAAAAAAACTCAAACAGCAGTCAAAATATAAATAAATAAATAATTAATTAATTAAAATAAATTAAAATATAAGATTAACAGAAATATATAAAAAAAAACTCCTGAATTTTAGATCATTTTTATTTTGCTTCCTAAATTTTAAAAGCTCTTGTTTTACTCTTTGAACTTTGAGTACTTATTTTGTCATTCCATTATAATTTAGTTTAAAAAAAGACAGGAACAAAATAGATGAATTCATCTTGTTGAAGTTTATTTTGTTAAGATTTTTGTTAAAATAAATATAAAAAAAAAAGATCACATGATTATACTTAATTTATTATTTTAAATTTAAAATTTAAAAAATAAAATGAGAGTTTTTAAACTTGAAAAAGAGAGTGTCTCAAATTTACCAAATATAAATGAAAACAATATTTTTAATAAAAACCCATAAAATGAAAAAAGAAAAAAAAAATAGGAAGGAAAAAAGAAAAGAAAGACAGACAGAAAGAAAGAAAAAAAGAAAAAGAGGGGAGAAATGCCACACACATGAAAAGGAAACGAAAAGACCAGACTCACTCTCTCTCTCTCAATCTCTCTCTTACAGAGACTTCCGGTTCTTCCGCCATTGTTGAAGCTCGCATTTGCTTCATTCTCAGTTACTGAATTTTTAAGGTTTTTTCGTTTGGAATAAATTTTCGGCATTGATATTGCACTTTCTTTTTTTAATCATACATTTTCTTCAACAATTTAAGAAAAGGACGTTTCTGTTGCCCTAGATTTCTGTGAAAGATGCTCTGATCTGATCTTCGTACCTGTCCTTGTATTTCTAATTCCCTTAGGTTTATAATTAATCATATTATTAGTACTCTAATCTGGGTAATTAGCATAATATTGAATTGCCATTGCTGTTTTATTCCCTCATCTGAAGATCTGGTCTTGATTGAATCGCTTTTTTTGGCTTGCAGAGTTTGGGTTTGATTTGGATTGAAAGAAAGTGAAGCTCTAACAGTATCAGTAGACGCATTTGGATTCGAATTGGAGGGAATGAGGTAGACGATAGTGATGATTCTCAGGCGAAAGTGCTCAGTTTTCAGCTAGTGAGAAGTAGGGGAGTTCTTCGGCATTTGCATTGTCGACGAGGTATTTCTCTTTTTGCATTTTCTTAATTTAGAAAAAAAAATTTTTTTTTCTTGTTATTCAATGTGAAAATTTTTCATTTTTGGGTGAAAGAAAATGAAACTGGGGCTAATTCTGGCTTCTGCTGGAATTTTCGTATCAATCTGGAGCTGATTCAGTGGAAATTCTTCTTGGTTGCTTTTGATTTCAGAGGCCAAGGAGATATCCAAAGTGGCGTTTAGGGCAAATGTCAAAGTCTCCCTCGTCTTCCTCTGTTTCTCCGCCCGGGTAAGTAAATTTTCTCCTCCTCCTTTTTTTTTTTTTTTTGGTGTGTGGTTAAGATCTTGATTTTTCAAAATTTCCTGGATTTGAGGTTTCGTAGTTTATAACTGGGCATTGAAGTGAGGAATACCCAATCTGTGATAAATTGAAATTGGCATACACCGACAAAGAGAGAGAAAAATAAATTAAAATGAAAAACAACTAGAGTTTTCTTTTTTAAAATATTTGATTTCTGCGTATTTTGTTCCTCGAGTGCAAACTTAAAATTTCAATTTTTTTTTTTGGGGGGTTGAATACAGGGACTTAAAGGGAACTGAGGCAATGGATGATGCAGAATCGACTATGACCACAGTTGCTCAGTTTGTTGAGCAACTACATGCAAGCATATCTTCTGCACAGAAAGAAATTATCACAGCACAATTGCTAGGCATCGCTAGAGAAAGAAAGGATGCGAGGGCACTTATTGGTTCTCATGCCCAGGCAATGCCATTGTTCATAAGCATTCTCAGAAGCGGGACCCATAAGGCTAAAGTTAATGTCGCGGCAACCCTGAGTGTTTTGTGCAAAGATGAAGACTTACGGCTTAAGGTTCTTCTAGGTGGGTGCATCCCGCCTTTACTTTCGCTTTTGAAATCTGAATCCATTGAAGCTAGGAAATCTGCGGCGGAGGCTATATATGAAGTTTCATCTGGAGGACTTTCTGCTGATCATGTTGGTATGAAAATATTTATAACAGAAGGTGTAGTACCGACCTTATGGGATCAACTCAATCCAAAGAATAACCAGGACAAAGTGGTAGAGGGGTTTGTAACCGGGGCTTTGAGAAATCTTTGTGGTGACAAGGATGGTTATTGGAGAGCAACACTTGAGGCTGGAGGGGTGGATATAATTGTGGGTCTTCTATCTTCTGATAACATTACTGCTCAGTCCAATGCAGCTTCTCTCTTGGCTCGTCTTATGTTGGCATTCAGTGATAGCATTCCCAAAGTAATAGATTCTGGAGCAGTCAAAGTTTTGCTGCAGCTTGTTTCTCGGGACAATGAGATTTCTGTGCGTGCAAGTGCTGCAGATGCTTTGGAAGCCCTTTCTTCAAAATCAACAGAAGCCAAGAAAGTTGTTGTAGATGCAAATGGCATTCCAGTTCTCATAGGGGCAATAGTTGCTCCATCTAAAGAGTGTATGCAAGGAGAGTGTGGCCAGGCTTTGCAAGAGCATGCTACACGAGCTTTGGCAAATATTTGTGGCGGGATGCCTTCTTTGGTTTTTTATCTTGGAAAACTTTCGCAATCCCCTCATCTAACAGCTCCTCTTGCTGATATTATTGGAGCTTTAGCTTATACTTTGATGGTTTTTGAGATGAAATCTGGCGGCGATGAGGAACCTTTTGACGCAAGAGAAGTAGAGGATATTCTAGTAAGGCTACTAAAGCTTCGTGATAATAAGCTAGTTCAAGATCGCGTGCTTGAGGCCATGGCTAGTTTATATGGAAACAACTATCTATCGAGACAGATCAACCATGCAGAATCCAAAAAGGTTCTTATCGGACTTGTGACAATGGCTACTTCTGATGTGCAAGAGCATCTGATACTGTATTTGACAAGTTTGTGCTGTGATGATGTTGGCATTTGGGAGGCCTTAGGCAAGAGAGAAGGAATTCAATTACTTGTTTCATTGTTGGGCTTATCAAGTGAACAACATCAAGAGTATGCTGTTCAATTGCTGGCAATCTTAACTGATCAGGTTGAGGACAGCAAGTGGGCTATCACTGCTGCAGGTGCAATTCCCCCATTGGTACAGTTGCTAGAGACGGGCTCTCAAAAGGCAAAGGAGGATGCTGCACATGTTTTATGGAATTTATGCTGCCACAGTGAAGATATTCGTGCTTGTGTTGAAAGTGCAGGAGCAATCCCAGCATTCTTATGGCTATTGAAAAGTGGTGGATCGAGAGGGCAAGAGGCCTCAGCAATGGCACTGACGAAGCTTGTCAGGACTGCAGATTCTGCCACCATCAACCTGTTACTAGCTTTGCTCCTCGGTGACTCTCCAGGCTCAAAGGCCCATATAATCAAAGTTTTAGGTCATGTGCTCTCAATGGCATCAAAGAATGATCTTGTGCACAAGGGTTTTGCTGCTAATGATGGGCTAAGATCTCTTGTCCAGGTTCTTACTTCATCAAATGAAGAGACTCAAGCATATGCAGCTTCTGTTCTTGCTGATTTATTCAGCACAAGACCAGATATTTGTGATAGTCTTGCAACTGATGAGATTGTGCATCCTTGCATGAAGCTTTTGACCAGCGATGCCCAAGTGGTTGCTACACAGTCTGCTCGTGCATTAGGTGCTTTGTCCCGTCCAACAAACACTAAATCAACAAACAAGATTTCTTATATTGCGAAAGGGGATGTTAAGCCTCTTATCAAGCTGGCTAAAACTTCTTCAGTTGATGCAGCTGAAACTGCAGTTGCTGCTTTAGCCAATCTTTTATCAGATCCACAGATTGCTGCGGAAGCATTGACAGAAGATGTTGTTTCTTCATTGACAAGAGTATTGGGAGATGGAACTTTGGAAGGTAAAAAGAATGCATCACGTGCTCTTTATCAGCTTCTGATGCATTTTTCACTACGTGATGTGCTACCAGGACACTCTCAGTATCGCTTTGTTGTTCTTGCGCTTGTGGATTCCTTGAACTCAATGGATTTGGACGGGAGTGATGCTGCAGATGCTTTAGAAGTGGTATCGCTTTGGCTAGGACAAAGCAAGGTGTGAACTTCACATATCCTCCTTGGTCTGCCTTGACCGAAGTTCCTTCATGCCTAGAGCCTCTGGTGCGCTGTCTGGCTGATGGGCCTCCTCTATTGCAAGATAAGGCAATTGAAATTCTTTCAAGGCTTTGCAATGGCCAACCAGTAATGCTTGGCGACCTGTTGGTTGACAGATCTAGATCCATTTGCTCTCTAGCCGATAGAATAATGAACTCATCTAGTTTAGAAGTAAGAGTCGGAGGGGTTGCATTACTCATTTGTGCCACAAAAGAGCACAAACAACAATCTATGGAAACGCTTGACGTGTCAGGATATTCGAAATCCCTTGTATGTGCTTTAGTCGAACTAATGAAGCAAAATTCTAGCTACTCCTCTTTGGAAATTGAAGTCGGAACTCCTAGAGGTTTTATGGAAAGAACAGCATTCCAGGAAGGAGATGACTTTAATATTCCTGACCCAGCCAGTGTATTGGGGGGTACGGTTGCCTTGTGGTTGTTGTCTTTAATAGCTTCGTTTCATACAAAGAACAGGGTCATTATATTGGAAGCTGGTGGACTTGAGGCTCTTTCTGACAAGCTTGCAAGTTACTCTTCCAATCCACAGGTATGACATTGATTAGTTTTCCTTCTCTCTATCTCTTTTAGGGGATGAAAACTTTATCGGAAATAGTCTAAATCTTACAACCAGAAGGTTTTTTTCAATTTAATTTTATTTAATTTTTTTTATTTTTTTTAAAGGAATATTAATTTGGGTTTGGTTTTGTTATCGTAACTTAATAATCATCTTTATTTACAGGCGGAGTATGAGGACACAGAAGGCATATGGACCAGTGTGCTACTTCTTGCTATTTTGTTCCAAGATGCAGATGTTGTTTCCATCTCCTACAACAATGCGCATAATTCCTTCACTTGCTCTTCTGCTCAGATCTGACGAAATGATCAACAGATTCTTTGCCGCACAGTCGATGGCCAACCTCGTATATAATGGTAGTAAGGGAATAAATCTTGCCATTGCGAATTCCGGTGCTGTATCTGGGTTAATAAACTTAATTGGCTATGTAGAGTCAGACATGCCAAATCTTGTTGCTTTATCAGAAGAGTTTTCTCTGGTGCGAAATCCTGATCAGGTTGTGTTGGAGCACCTCTTTGATATTGAAGACATACGATTTGGATCCACTGCACGTAAATCTATACCACTTCTGGTGGATCTCTTGAGACCAATACCGGATAGACCTGCTGCCCCTCCAATTGCTGTCCAACTTTTGACACGTATTGCAGATGGTAGTGATACAAACAAGTTAATGATGGCTGAAGCTGGAGCTCTGGATGCTCTGACAAAGTATCTATCTTTGAGCCCTCAAGACTCAACAGAGGCCAGTATATCTGAATTATTTAGAATATTATTCAGCAATCCAGATCTCATCAGATATGAAGTACCAGCTAGTTCCTTAAATCAACTTATAGCCGTCCTTCGTCTTGGGTCGAGAAGTGCCAGATTCAGTGCTGCTAGAGCTCTACATGAGCTTTTTGAGGCTGAGAACATCAGAGATTCGGAGTTAGCTAGACAGGCTGTCCAACCGTTGGTTGACATGCTTAATGCTGCATCTGAGAGTGAGCAAGAGGCCGCTCTTGTTGCGTTGATTAAGTTGACCTCGGGAAATTCTTCGAAAGCAGCTTTCCTGACTGATGTGGAAGGAAACTCAATTGAGAGTCTCTACAGAATATTGTCTTATGCTTCATCCTTGGAATTGAAGAGAAATGCAGCCCAGTTCTGTTTTATTCTGTTTAGGAACAGCAAAGTCAGAGCAAATCCAATTGTCTCTGAATTCATAGAGCCCTTCATATCTTTGATGCAATCTGATACAAATAGAACTGTAGAAGCTGGAGTTTGTGCTTTTGAGAAATTGTTGGATGATGAACACCTGGTGGAGCTCGCATCAGCCTATGATATTGTCGATCTTCTTGTTGGTTTGGTATCTGACACAAACTATCAGCTAACTGAAGCTAGTATATGTTCTCTCATAAAGTTGGGGAAAGATCGGACTCCACGCAAATTGGACATGGTCAATGCTGGAATTATCGATAAGTGTCTTCCGCTATTACCTATTGTGCCCAATTCATTATGCTCCTCTATTGCAGAACTATTCCGTATTTTGACAAATTGCAGTGCAATTGCTCGAAGTTCAGCTGCTGCAGAAATAGTAGAACCTCTTTTCCTGGTTTTACTTCGTTCAGATATCAGTTTGGGGGGACAGCATAGTGCATTGCAGGCTCTTGTAAATATTTTGGAGAAGCCACAATGCCTTACGACCTTAAAACTCACTCCCAGCCAGGTCATTGAGCCTCTTATTTCATTTCTAGAATCCCCATCTCAACCCATCCAGCAGCTCGGTACAGAATTGCTCTCTCATCTTCTTGCACAGGAACATTTTCAGCAAGATATTACAACAAAAAATGCTGTTGTACCTCTTGTGCAGCTAGCTGGAATCGGAATATTGAATTTACAGCAAACTGCAATTAAGGCATTGGAAAAAATCTCCACCAGTTGGCCGAAGGCAGTAGCGGATGCTGGAGGAATTTTTGAGCTCGCAAAGGTTATCATTCAGGATGACCCTCAGCCTCCTCATGCGCTATGGGAGTCAGCTGCTCTGGTCCTCTCTAACGTTTTACGCTTCAATGCTGAGTACTATTTTAAAGTTCCTGTGGTGGTTCTTGTGAAAATGCTGCACTCAACACTTGAGAGCACTGTCACAGTGGCTCTTAATGCCTTAATTGTTCATGAAAGGAGCGATGCCTTAAGCGCCATACAGATGACTGAAGCTGGAGCTATTGATGCCCTTTCGGACCTTTTAAGATCTCATCAGTGTGAAGAAGCATCTGCAAGGTTACTTGAAGGATTGTTTAATAATGTGCGGATACGAGAGATGAAGGTTGCTAAGTACGCAATAGCTCCTTTGTCCCAATATCTGTTGGATCCTCAAACCAGATCGCAATCTGGTAAACTTCTTGCAACTTAGCTCTTGGAGACCTTTCTCAGCATGAGGGACTTGCCAGAGCTAGTGATTCTGTTTCTGCCTGTCGTGCATTGATAAGTTTGCTTGAAGACCAGCCGACCGAGGATGTGAAAATGGTGGCAATTTGTGCATTGCAAAACTTTGTCATGCACAGCAGAACAAATAGGCGAGCTGTTGCAGAAGCAGGTGGCATTTTGGTCATTCAGGAATTGCTACTTTCTCCCAATCCAGAAGTTTCTGCACAGGCAGCATTGCTGATCAAATTTCTATTTTCCAATCACACACTCCAAGAGTATGTGTCAAATGAGCTAATTAGATCATTGACAGGTATTTATAACATTTAACGATGCTCCTTTTTTTCATGCTGATTTATTTATACTCGTGGGCCTGTCCACATAATGTTGATTTGTCGTCCCCCTCCCTCATATATGTATATGTGTGTATAGATATGGCAAACTTGATGCTTTTTTCTAAGAATTAATGGGAAAAAACTGGTGGCGGCAACTGGGTCATGTTGGTTTTCTTACATTATAAGAAGACTTCTCATTTATTCGTTTTCTGTTAAAATCTGCATCTCAAATTGTTAGAGACTGATTTCTGGCTACGGGTGATGAAGTGATCTAGTTGCTTTATTTTTAACTTAAAACCATCACGCATGTTTGTCTGCACTGTTGCATGCATTTATCACCAAATCATCTTAAACAATTGTCTCCTTTTACTGTTTCCGTTAATATAATGAATCCTATGATTCTCTGGTCTGCAGCTGCACTCGAAAGAGAGTTGTGGTCCTCGGCAACTATCAATGAAGAGGTCTTAAGAACCTTGCACGTGATATTTTCCAACTTTCCTAAGCTCCATATCTCCGAAGCAGCTACTCTCTGCATTCCCAATCTGATAGGAGTTCTAAAATCTGGTAGTGAGGCGGCTCAGGAATCTGTATTGGACACCCTGTGCTTGTTAAAACAATCTTGGGCAACCATGCCGATAGACATAGCAAAATCTCAAGCCATGATTGCTGCTGAAGCCATTCCAACCCTGCAAATGCTCATGAAGACCTGCCCGCCAAGTTTCCATGAGAGAGCAGACAGCCTACTGCATTGCTTACCCGGTTGCCTGACTGTTACAATTAGGCGTGGAATCAATCTCAAGCAGGCTATGGGAAGCACAAATGCTTTTTGTCGACTAACAATAGGCAATGGTCCGGCTCGACAAACCAAGGTAACAGATATTATTTTTACTGAAATAACCTGTTTTTTTCCTAGCTGATATGCAATGCTGCAAGTTTTCTTGGTTGTTTCTAGAAGATGATAAGTGCATGGTGATAGTGCCAATCACGGTCAAAATACAGAAACAAAAGATATATATACACAACCACCTGGAGCTACCAGTATTTTTGTTCTTATAGATATGAATTAAATTGGATTTCCTTGCGGATTTACCAGTTCTAAGTAATGTTTAGGATTCAAAAAAGAATTGATTGGTTATGTAATTTCAAGTCTAGCGGCTTACGGTCACGTTATACTAACATAGTCTTTTTATCCTAATTAGGTAGTGAATCACAGCATTTCTCCGGAGTGGGAAGAAGGGTTTACATGGGCATTTGATGTACCTCCAAAGGGACAAAAGCTTCACATCGTTTGCAAAAGCAAAAATACATTTGGGAAGGTAATTCAGTTTTGTATTTATTGGATCATTACATTCTTTGCAATCTGGTCATCTTTGAATACAGTGTTTATTGACTCGTTGCACTTGAGCATGGGTGGTGATCACATGGAATTTCCTTTTTAGCATCCTAAACAATTGGATTTGTGGGCCCTTTGCAGAACACACTGGGAAAAGTGACCATCCAAATTGACAAAGTTGTTACTGAAGGGGTATACAGTGGATTGTTCAGCCTTAATCATGATGGAAACAAAGACGGATCGTCTCGCACACTAGAAATTGAGATTATCTGGTCAAACAGAATATCAAACGAAGGTATGTGAAGAGACATATCTCTGATCAGGAACACAGAATGTTGGGCAGCAAAGACACCCACATAGCTATGCAAGAGAGAGATAGAGATGATTATTCTGATAGGGCCGACGAATCAGTTACGGTTGTAGTTGTTGATGTCTTCTGGAGGGTCCGGTTTTGTAGTCTCAAGTTGTTAAGTGTAAATTATATTGGTTAACTTGCAGTGGGATAAAAGAGAGTGGAAAGGCTTTACCACGGTATAGGGAAATTTTTATAAGTTGATAGGGGAGTTTGTACAGGTAAGTCTCTGTAGGTGTTAGCTTTTTGGAGATACTAGGAAGAAAACAACATTTCAAAATCCTGGGATTTGAGCTTTTTGAATGAAAAAAGGTGAAAAAATTATGCCCTTTCAATCACGTAAATAGGGATGTACATGTGTTATTTGTTACCTGTACTATTTTCAAATAGCATCAACATGGCCATTGGTTCTGATAAAAGATTCCTTTGGGCAACAAACTCTGATCTGCTATTTCTTGCCTTGTAAGTTTACCAATTTTCATCAGTTCTTAAAAACACCATTCATCAAACGTGAATAGATTAGTCGGTCTTGCTCATAAGCTCTGTAAAATATCGAAAAAGAGCCAGAGTCTCAAGCTGCGAAATTCCAAATTAACAACTTTACACACTTAATTCTCATGCCTCAAACTACATAAGCAAAATGTTTTTGAACCATGAAGCTTCTTCTCTCCCCTACCATGAAAGAAAATGTATTTCTTCGTTTCAAATGTCTTTCTACCATGAAAAAGGGTCCTGAGCTGATTTCACATGGAACACATCTCGTTACATCATCAATATTTGCACTAACAGTGCTAATGCAAGATCAACATGCCTCAGACGAGACTTGATGAGGAAAAGCAACAGCCACAAAATGGAGAAAAAACTACTCAGCGGCAGCAACCAGTGAAGCTCGAGCTTTTGTGAAAGAAGCAATAAGTGATCCAAGTTGCAATTTATCGTTACATGCAAAACTCAATCTATACCTACACGCAATGAGAAACAAGTCAACGGAGAATAAGCACCCATACAAGTTTCACCAAGTCCCAATCCAATTGAACCAATAAGCTTAAGAATTAACAAAATCCTTAATAAACAAAGAGAAACATGGTATGTCACAGCCCCGCCCCCTTTACAACCACAAGGAGACCAAAGCGCAGCATTAAAAATGTTCCCATGTGTCTCCTCCGTTTTACACCAACACAGTATAGATAATTGAGTGGTTAAAAAATAACTCTTTTTCTGTTTTGGTAGTCGGGTACTAAGTAAATTTAGATGAAAGGCATAGCTAGGCATATGTACGTACTCTATGTCCGCCAGATCATTGATCAAATGAACTCGAACATCTGATGGCATCTTTATCTTAAAGACAAACCTGTTCAAACAATCGTAGTGCATAAGAAATAAGGGAAAGACTGTGAAGAGGGGATATCAAGCATAAATGCACAGAACTTACATGGTCACTTCTCTTACAATATCTATCAAGGCCAATCCTTTCCGTCCTTTCATGTTGGATATTTCTACAATAATACGGTACAAAAATAATATGAGAAACAGAACATGGAGGTCAAAGAGCAGCAAATTACAAATGAAAATTAACATTGGCATATAATCATAGGCTAACGCTTAAAACTTTCTGCAAAGGATTCATTCAGAAGCCAGTAAGATATTTGCTCGATGTCTTTGGGCAATGGATTTCCAGTGCAAAGGTATACTTCTTCTTCTGTTATCTTCTTGGATGCCATATGTGTCGACTGTGGAAATAAAAGTTGTCATTGTCAATTTTGTCAGTCAATGTCTCTTCGAGAACACAATATATAAATTCAAACAATTATGTCTCAACTTGCGAGCAAGTACGAGTAGAGATCCTAATAACCTGTAAAATGTTCAAGGCCTTTCTCATGTCACCATTGCTAAGCCGGACAAGTGCTGCCAAGCCACTCTCGGACACATCAAGCCTGATTCAGGCAAAAGTTGTCAAAGAACGGCATAAGTACGTGTTTTTCACAGTCACTGTGTACAACATTTTGCCCCCACACAAAGAACCGATATTGGTATTGAGAACTCCAACAGAACTTAAGAATCCAAAATAATGTAACATGAAAAGAACCCTGACCCTGAGTTCCCTTAAAAACATCCAAAGAGTACAAACAAGAAGTCAAAAGGCTAGAGAAACAGTACTTGCCCTTCAGCCTCTATTACATGTTTGAGCCGTTGGTTGACATGAATGGGATCAAGTGGAGCAAATCGAAAACGAGTACATCTTGACTGTAGTGCTGGAATAATCTTGTTAACATGGTTACAGATGAGTGCAAATCTTGTATTTTTCGTGTATTTTTCAATCACTGCACCGCAAAAGAATTATCGGGAACATAGAACAACAAGGCAAAAACTTAATATCTCTTGCAAAAATAAGGAACAATACCACCTAGATACCTCTTCGCAGAGCAAATTGTGCATCCTTTGTCATTGCATCAGCCTCATCCAGCAAGATCAACTTCACCGACGCCTTTGCACTGTCAACCAAAACCATTGCATAATCAATTTCCAAATGACCAACACTACATACCATGCAAATTTTTATCATAACATCACAAATGCATACGTCTCAAAATTCTACAAATTCTGCAAAACTCTAGTTACTGTTTTCTCCTAGCTTTTTACAAGTTGTGATTTAGGGCCCGTTTGGGGTGAATCTCCAGTTGGTGTTTTGCCGTATGGATGTCAAAACTCACAAATCTAAAACTTAACTCTCTCTCTTCCAATTTCAAAAAACTCAAAACTTTAAAAATCCATAACTTTCTTGTTTCAAATTGAAATGAGATGATTCTTGTGTCAAAATGCTTACAATAACGAGATGAATAAAATAAGATCTATTTTATCTGTCTTTTTCCAAAAACGTTTTAAATTTTTACATTATTTTCTATATTACAATTTATTTCCAATCTATACTTCAACCAAACACACGTCAGTCCAAACCAACCTCCAAAACTCCCTCTCCAAAAGTCCCCCAAACGGGCCTTTATTTTGATGACTTATCATATTTTTCTTAATCATCTTTCTTGTAAAGTGCAAATTTGTTCATAATCATGCTCAAATATTTATATATATTATATAACAACAACAACAACAACAAATACCCAAACGAGAAGCTCTGAGTGCTAGCAAAATCCTGGATCTGTTGACGCACAACATCGATTCCCCTATCATCCGAAGCATTCAACTCCAGAATCATGTTCTGGTACTGCGCTCCGTAAAGCTTTCGCGCCACGGCAAGAATGGTTGAAGTCTTTCCCGTCCCCGGAGGGCCGTACAGTAGAAGATGCGGCAATCTGTTCTCACCGGTCAGTCTATCAACTGTTAGCGCACCAAAGCCACAAAAAGGAAGAAGAAGTTAGAAGGATTATTTCTCGAGAACCAAACGGAAAACCCAAAGGAAAATTGGACAAAAATTAAAAAAAAGAAAAACCAAACCCTAGGGAGAAGGACGAAATGAATTGACTCACTGGTATCGACAATGTCGCGGTGAGCGGCGACGTCGGCGAGGGATTGGGGGCGGTACTTCTCGACCCACGGCGTGGCTTTGCCGTCGGAGGGAACGGCGACGCTCTTGCCCTTGTTAATTGGCTTCGAGGAGCGGTCGCCGCCGGCGTTGCCGTCGTCGTCGATGTCCATGAGAGAGATGACTTCGGTCATGGTGGGAGTGGATTAAGGTTGTTCTCCGACCTCGGATGATCCGATTTAGAGTTTTGTGAGAGGGAAGATAGAGAATCGAGGTTTTCGCTGATCGAACTTTGTGGCGCCAAAACCTGATTTTTGAGGCGGGAGAAGAGAGCCTTCCTTCCCTTCTTTTCTTCTAACGTTTCACTTTCTTTGTTTTTTTTTTTTTTTTTGCTCCACAATTATTTTCGTAAGAAAATTAAACATCCAGTTGATAAATTAATTTAACTTTAATTAAATTATATTTTTTAATCTTAATTTTTATTTTATTTTTAAATCAATAAAATTTATAATTAGTTTTGAAAAAATCAATCAATTATAACTTAAAATTTTCATATTTAACTAACTCACCAAACAGAAGCCAAAATTAAGAATACACTAAAAAAAATGATAAATGTCCGAGTTTAACCCCATAGTAATAAAAAACTATATGTCCCTAACTACAGAAAATTCCCTAAATTATCACTTTTTTTTCATCTACTAATTAATATTATAATAAATTTCTCTTTTTTGATCAACATGATATAAATTTTAAAATTTAACTTTATGTAGGTTAATCTAGAGTTTATGTTTTATGTTTTATACTATATTGATACAATAGTTTTAAAATTTGTATCATTTAAGTGTTTCCTTTGTACTTAAACCCCATCAACAAAAATAATAATTAAAAAAGCAAAAGTAAAAGGTAAGGGGGTGTTTGGTGAATGAGTTTAGTTTAAGATTTTTAAATTTGAATAGTAATTTTTTAGAAAAGAAAAAAAAATTTTCAAAAAAAACAAAAAAAATTTTTAAAAAAATATAAAAATCATGATGAAAAAAGTATAATTTAGTTTAAACTAAATTAACAACCAAACAAGAAGAAAAAAATTATGGTAAAAACTGCGTATGGCAATTTGGCAACTAGATCGGGGGGCAGAGACGGATAGTCTCCCCCAACCCCACTCACGTAACTATTTTTATGCTCTCGTGCTCGTTCTTGTATCTAATATAACTTGAGACAAGAGATCGATAATTATCGTGGGACTATTTTTTATCCTACTTATTTATCCATTAAAAGTTTAAAAAAATTCTCACAGTTTTATCAACAAACTCAAAGTGAATTTTATTAAATTAAATATAAAATTTAACAATGTTGTCACTAACGTCGACACAGAATAAATTAAACTCAAAACCACGTCCGATATCCAACAACAATAAACTATCAATCGAAAAACTTAAAAATAAACTAAAATCTTCAAACCAAAGTATAATGTTACATGTGGTACGTTAGTTTGACGCGAACATAGTAATAGTCAATTTACGTTAAAACTCTTTCTTTTTTTTTTTTTTATTAATTGACATCAAAATTGACCATCTTAAGACTGCGATGTATAATTTACTTTTTGAACCAAAAAAAACTATTAAAGGATATTCAATTCTGGAGGTTAGGATAAAATATGAATAAAAAAGGATTTACAAGTGTTTAAATATTAAGCATTTTTATGATAGTGTATGAAAAAATAAAGAAAACTATCATAATTTAACGAAGCTTAATAAAAGCATAGTGACTTAATTTCAAAGGTGAAATCAAAATAATTACATTAAAAAGTGCAAAGTTAATATCATCTGACAACGCTATATATGTAGAAAGAATGACAAAGATTATCTATTCTTATTTCATTGATTATTGATTAAAGGATATATTTTTTTTTAGGGAGGCATTAGTGGCAATGTGGAAGATAAGAATGGGAGTCATTCATGTATTCATGCTTGGTACAAATGTTTTATTACCACTTGTTCAAAGATTTTGGACCTATTGTTGTTTTGTAGGAGAGAATAGAGTTAGACCAAAAAAAAAAAAAAAAAAACCCTCAATTAATCACTTATGACAAAGGAGAGATTTCGTACCAAAATTAATAAAAAAAAACCTTCATTTTACTCTCCATTTTCTTCGATCAAGTTATCTACATTTATTTATTTATTTCCTATTTTATTTTTTATTTTTTGGTAGAATATTTCCTATTTTATTTCATTCATATCAAACGTAACTTAAAGGTGGCTACTTTGAATCTTCAATTTTTTCTAACTAAGAACGATCCTTTTTAATTCAAAATATTGATTTTTGATTGATGCTCGATAATGTCCTAACTTACATCTCGCATTAGGAGTATAATTTGTTCGACGAGAAAAATTCATAAGATAATATTCGTATTTATTAAGAACAAGGTGAATTCTCTCAAAAAAAAAAATAAACATAACATTGTTTATATTATTCTTAAAATTAATAAGAATTTATTTATAAAAAAAGGAACACAATAGGCGGTATAATTTAATTCTAAAAAAATGATTAAAAAATCTCATTACTAATCCCTAGGAGTGTTGTATAATCAAACTCAAGAAATAACAAATACAATAATTAAATAACTTTTAATCAATAACAATATTCATCAATTGAGGAGAATAATGACTTGACAAATTAGTTGATAACACGTGTTTTTAAACATGTCATGTAGGTTATTTCATCGCTAAAAGATATAAAATATGAATCATCGCTCCAAATTATTTATTAAAAAAAAAAAACTAACAACATGTAAATTGGCATAAGAAGTCTATGCAAAATGATTTCAAAATGGCCAAAAATATTTTGTATAAAGATTTGTCTGTACATAGAATTCAAGAATAGCTCTTTTTAATTTTTCTTTCTTTTTAGGGAAATTCTACAATGGAGTTTAGCACTTTACCTCATCAATAGGATAAAAATTATTCACCTATAGATTGAAATCAAAAGACTAAAAAGGGTTAAAGGCCACCAAATTAAAATACACCCTTCCACATAAAATAACAAAGCCCTCCTACCAAATTAAAAAAAATAAAAAAAAAATTTGCGGTCAGTTGGAGTGAAATTCATCGGATAGAGGGATTCCAATGAGGAAAATTCAACTTCAGTGTTCTTTGTCAACCTTCTAAAAAAAAAAAGAGTCCACAAATTTAAATATATATATATATAAGCTTGTGTTTAGTTTGCTAGTTAGAGATAAAATTTTTAAGTTGGTGTTAGTTAATTTTTCAAGAACTAGTTATAATTTTTGTTAATTTTTCAGAAAAATATAAAAAATTAAGATGAAAAAGTACAGTTTAATTGGAATTGAGTTAAAATACCGAACGAAGTAAGAACCTCAAATCTCAAAACCCGGCGACAATCGCCCACCATTTTGCCATTGTCTTGCATCCCATCGCCGACCGATGGGTTTCATGACCCACAAAGAATATAAATCAATTCTCCAAGTTTGATAACACCAAGGTCAAATTCTCGGAGGAAGAAATCTGGACTACATAAATTAGTTTTCTTGAAAGGAATCTCAAATATTTCATTTGACTTTACATGATTTTCCTTAGAGAAAGATGATAAACTATTCTTATCCTTTGAATAATTTTTACCCTATCAATGGGTAAAGTGCTTTACCCCACTGTAGAATGTCCCTTTTTATTTTTTTTTGAAAGGAAAAATTTTATTACTCTCACTAACGAGATAAAAGGATAAAAAACACCAAACATAACAAACCCCATATTACATGAGACAAAATCCTTAAATGAGAATGGATTTACTAGTGAAATCTGATGATACTCAAAGGAAAAGACATATACTTGAGGCTTGATAGTGAATATATACTTCGGAATATTGAAATCGAGCACATGTAAGGTTTTTTTTGACAAAACCCCAACAATTGATGGAATTTCATGATCAATCAAAGGCCAAGACTCAGTAGCATAAGGACTACAACTAATTCTGTATAGAAGTAATTCACGACCAAAACTTCGTCAAGACTCAGATATGACGGATAAACAACCAACACGGAAGGTGGATAAACCACCATTATTAGGAATAACAAATAAAAATAACACCCAAAGAAAAGACGATGAAGACATCGTTATTAGTACACACAAACCTACATACCTTAAAACAAAAAAAACCAATTACATTGAAAGAATCATTGCAAATAAAACGAACCACATCACTAGAAGAAACTAAGTTGCTAAAGCCGAGTTGTTGCAGGACTTCTTCGGTATGTGATGGCCACACATCACCACCAACAATCTCATTCCTGCCTAACTCTTTCCCACAACGTCCATCCTCCTATCACGGGCTGGCCTTTGTTAAGACTTTCATTGTATGATTCCCACCTTCATCTCTTGGGTCGAAAATCCAGAGATAGGTCAAAGGCCGCCACCGGAATCCAATCTCAAGAAAGAGAAATGATTGAGAAATCCTAACCCTCGTTTATTAGAGAGAGAAAGAGAAGAGAAAGAGAAATAGGAAAGTTAAAACCCTAAAATATGATATTATGTGGGTCCGTTTGGTTGATTAATTTTGAGTTAAAATGTTTTAGTTGTAATAGTAAATTTTTTTTGAATTTTCAGAAAAGACAAAAAACTTTTTGAGAAAAAGATAAAAATTTTTTGGAAAAAAGATAAAAAAAAGCACAGTTTGAGTTGAAATGAGATGATGAGGCAAACATACCCTGCATGTATGTATATTTTGAAACTAATAAAGATAGGAAAAAAAAACCCCATTGAAAAAAAAGACAAAAGCGAAGAGAATAAAGAAATTGAGAAAGGGCATAAGAGGAATTTCAAGGGGCAATTGAAGAAATGGGCGCAGACAAAATTCAAAGAATCAACAGTAAATAGAAGAAAGCATCGGTTTTGGAGGGAGCTCCAAATGCCTTTTTGGACAATGCACAAACATCTATGCGGCACTTCTCTTCTCTTCTCTCTTCGGCGCTTCACCTTGGCCGGCACGTGACAACATTCCCTCCCCTTCTCTCTCCTCTCTTTCTCTCTCTACAACTCCACACCCATGTTCGGAACTACCGCCGGCGGCGGCTCCAGATCCCAGCGACCTTCCTCAACCATCTCGCCCTTCCGTTCTCGCAAGTCCTCGGCGCCGTCGCCGTCGCCGTCGACGTCCTCCAAATCCGCCGGACTTCGCCCCACCACGCCTTCCTCGACGACGTCGTCCAGGCCTCCGTCCAGGCTATCCGCTTCTCCGGTGACGCCGACGAGCCCTAGCCCCCCGATCCAGGCCGCCATCGACCGCTACAACGTCGCCAAGGCCAAGGAGAATGTCACCGTCACCGTCCGGTTCCGTCCCCTCAGGTTACCTCCCCTCCCCTCCTCGTTGTCGGTTTGGCCTTCTCTGTCTGGTCTGTCAACGAGCTGCTGTTGACAGCCAAGATGCTATTTTTACTCTTAAAAAAAAATGTTTTTATTTGAGTTAATTATGGTGAAATTTGGGATTTGAATGTGGCTTAACCAGTCCTCGAGAGATTAACAAAGGGGACGAGATAGCTTGGTACGCGGATGGAGATAATACAGTGAGGAACGAGTACAATCCTTCTATTGACTACGGTTTTGGTTAGTCTTTTTCTGCTTCAAATTTCAATTGTGTCCTTTTACAAAGCTTGTTTTTGCCTTTTTCAGTTGACACATATTTGAAAAATGAAATCAAATTTAGTTTTGAAGCTGCATTTTAAAAATTATTTTTCTAAGCAGTTAGAGCTCTTGATGTGGATCCTCGACTGCTTACTTTTATTTTTATTTTTTTGAATTTTTTGTGTATTGCAGACAGGGTATTTGGTCCGGCAACAACGACGCGCCATGTTTACGATATTGCTGCTCAGCATGTTGTTTGTGGTGCCATGGAAGGCATTAATGGTAACTATGTTTTTTAATTTGTTTGTTAATAAGTTAATAGAGCTTTGCTTTTTGCTAAATAGAGTCGTATGTTCTTAATTTTTTTTTCATGAGATTAAATGAAAGATGACCCCTTTTGTTTTTCTTTTCCAGTTTCCTTGTTTGGGTTGGTCTGCGTGATTTTGACATTTAACGATTAATCAAGACATATATACATATAGTGTTTTCTTTCCCACTTAACCCATTCTGTGTTGTTGATTTGCCCATCTTATGCCAAATGCAAAATACATGTATAATACCACACAAGTTTACAACTTAGTTTTTGGTTATCTGTGCAGGTACGGTGTTTGCATATGGTGTTACTAGTAGTGGAAAAACCCACACGATGCATGTAAGTGCTGGGCTTTTGAGCTTCTCTTGTTTCTTGTTCTTGTTTTCTTCTTTGTCGGTATGTCCACTACCCGTTTTCTCTGTTCGCTTCTCCGTTAGTTTTCTTGTCAAACTGTTGAGAGGAGCTCACTTGCATTATGCTCCTTCTGTTTTCTTCTTCTGAATGTTTGCGAACTATAAATTACAAAGTTCTACGTATTTACTTCTAATTCAGGGGGAGCAGAAGTCACCTGGAATCATTCCATTGGCAGTAAAGGATGTTTTTGGAATTATACAGGAGGTAATGGATTAGTTTTTCCGTAAGTTGTTTTCCCTCCCTTCCATTTCAGTAACATTTTTCGTCATGTTTCAGACTCCTGGGAGAGAGTTTCTTCTTCGAGTTTCGTATTTGGAAATTTACAATGAGGTTAGCCTTTCTCACCTTCTTTATGATCTATATCTTTTGGGTGACTTGGGGCTAAATTTTTGTCAAAATGATTTCATTTAGTATGATCCACCTTAAGGGAAAACTATGTTAATCCAAATCAAAAGGATTTCATTTGGTATCTTCTACTCAAAGGGGTTTCTGCATATCCCAAAAGATTGTATCGTTATGGGTATTTTGAGTTTTTACTTCACTCTTCCAAATGACCCAAATATTCAAGTACTTATTTTACTTTTAATCTGTAGCTTTTTGTTGGGACACTCAAATCTCTACATTAATGAAGCGTGCATGGCTTAATTAATATATTTATGTTATTTCAGTTTGGTTTTTATGATTCTTTTACTCATAAGTTGTTTTTGCTCTACCTATTGTATTCAGGTTATAAATGATTTGCTTGATCCAACAGGACAAAATCTTCGAATTCGAGAAGATGCACAGGTACTTATATCAATTGACAAGGTTAAAAAATGGTCTTAAGCGTGAAGTATCTTCTATTTTTATACCTTACAAGGAAGCTGATAGATGCTTCAGACTCAATTTTCTTTAGTTTCCACTGCCTCCATGTTCTATTTTCCTAAAGCACTTGTGGTTCCAAGTGTATTAAGTTTTCTTATGAGAATAGTCTGTCTTTTGGTAGGGAACCTACGTTGACGGAATAAAAGAAGAGGTTGTTTTATCACCTGCTCATGCTCTTTCACTTATAGCATCTGGAGAGGGTATGCAAATTCTATGGTTGCTCTTTTCCGACTTTGAACTTGAAGAAAAAGTTATTATCTCTATATTGGGTTTGCTAAAGCTCAATCTTCCTTGCAATGTGGTTATATGTTCTAAGTAGGAACTTTGTTGTTCTCCCTTGACCTCACTTTTTTCAAAACTAGGGAAAATATGATTATGAACATTCATTTTCTCCGCCCTCTCTCACTTTCTATCCCAGCCCTTGTTTCCTTTTCCCCCTTTAGACTTGGTTCTTATAGTCTTTTTCCTTTTTTTTCCTCGATGTAATTTCGACTGTTTTTCAGTACCTTTTAACATGTCTTTTCTCCCTTTGTGTACAGAGCACAGGCACGTGGGTTCAAATAATTTCAATCTACTTAGTAGTCGGAGCCACACTATATTCACCTTGGTAATTGTGTTTTATTTCTTGTAAGGCTAGCATTTGTGCTTCTTAGATTGTTGAAGAATGTCTTTCGAAGGCTTAGCTCTAACTGGACTTTCAGTATCATAGAATTTGTTATTTATGATTTGCCTTTGTCTTTTACTAAATAAATCTTACTTAATTGGCATACTAATATAGCATTTTGTTTAAAGATTTGGATACAATATTCCTGGCTGAGCATATCTTGTGGAATCGAGTATTAATTCATGTATTTACGCAATTTATACTCTGCTGATTATCTGTCAGACTATTGAAAGCAGTCCACGTGGGGAAGACCAGAATGAAGAAGATGTGACCTTGTCCCAGTTGGTAATACACCTTGTCTTTATAATTTAAATATGGCTTGCTGGTCCTTGTTGTCTGGTTCATTTGAATACATTCTTATTATTCTTTTAATTGCACTTTGGTCCTCTGATCTATATTAATTTTGATTTCCCTTGCAGCATTTAATTGATCTTGCAGGTTCTGAAAGTTCTAAAACTGAAACAACTGGGTTGCGAAGAAAAGAGGGCTCATACATCAACAAAAGCTTACTTACCCTTGGGACTGTAAGACTAATCAATTTTCTTTTGTCCTATACAAAAGATTGGAAATTTTCATTGTTACACCTTTTATTCGCCTTTGCTTTAATGGACGGAAACCTTAACTAAATCTTACTAAAAATTTATACTTTCAAGGTCATTATCTCAAGACGCTTGAAGTTTTTAAGTTTTAGTTTTAATTTTAATTTTTAATTTTAAAGAAAGCTTTGCACTGTGTTGTGTGTATTTAGAACTGGTTCAAACTAATGACAATAAACTGGCATGCACATAATGGTTCTTCTGGTAGTCTTATTGGCAAGGATGCTTGACTGTTGTTTTTCCATCATGTATAATGCATTGATGAGACTATCTTTCCATTTGGTTATATTATTGTCTTTTTAAATATTATCTTCTTTTGTTCTCTGCGTTTTTTAGTATTGATTCTCGCTTGGTGCGTAGGTGATTTCTAAACTAACAGATGGGAAAGCAACACATATTCCCTATCGAGATTCAAAACTCACCCGCCTATTACAGTCGTCCCTTGGTGGTCATGGACGGGTTTCTGTAAGTATTATGCAATAAATTTTCAGTTTGTATTGTCAGTCTTTGTTGTACCGGTTCTCTCTTTGCAATTTTTGTATGTTGCTAAATTGTTTGATGTATTACTTATTTTGGGTGATTATCGTGTCATCATTGTAGCTTATTTGCACTGTGACTCCTGCCTCTAGCAACAGTGAGGAGACGCACAACACCCTGAAGTTTGCACATCGTAGCAAACATGTAGAAATAAAGGCTTCTCAAAATAAGGTGAGACTCAAATGTCCTTTGTAGTCCGATGTGCGTAACGGATGCTGATTCAACTTTTTTCCCCTTCTGTGGTTCGTCTTTAGATTATGGATGAAAAGTCTCTCATCAAAAAGTATCAAAGAGAAATTTCCAGCTTGAAGCAGGAGCTTCAGCAATTAAAACGTGGCATGATGGAGAATCCAAATGTTGCTGCTTCTACTCAGGAAGATCTGGTTAATTTGAAGCTGCAGGTTTGTGGAGTTGCTCACTGACATATAAAAATTACTTGTCTATTGTCATATAATACTATTAGCAGAAAAACACAAATTATTTTAAGCAACAGGGTTCATGGAAATTTGGTACCGTAAATCAAGATGCAATCTTCTGTAATCCCACAATGTTATTTCTTTTCCCCTTTGCAGACAGATCTTGCATGGCCCATAAACTTGATTTATTTTTGGATATTATTGTTGTATCGTTGACTTGCCATGTGTTCCTAATCAATGCTATTTTATGATGCCAAAGCTGGAAGCTGGTCAGGTTAAACTACGGTCAAGATTGGAAGAAGAGGAAGAAGCCAAGGCAGCTTTGATGGGGAGAATTCAGCGATTGACAAAACTGATATTGGTCTCAACAAAGAATACGTTACCAACAAGCATTTCTGAACGGCCTGGCCATAGAAGAAGGCATTCATTTGGGGAAGATGAGGTGTGTGATTTAATCATTTGAAAAATTGGTTTGAACCCAGAATTACGAACTTTTTTCTATCGTGTATTCTCTTATAAGAAAAAAAAAAAAAAAAATGCAGAAGAAGAAGAAGAAATTGAACTTTCTGTTTGAGTTGTGGTTTCAAGCCCATTTGCCAAATGGGACAAGTATTTCAGCGGGCATTCACTTCCAATTAGATTCACATAGAATTTTCAGGGCTTGTTGTTTTAACATATTGGCTATACTTTCATCCTGAGACTTACAGTTTGATCCCTTTTTCGTTGCAGTTGGCGTATTTACCAGATAAAAAGCGGGAACACATGGTTGATGATGATGCCAGAAGCTATGGCTCTGAGTTTCCAGTGGATGTAAAGGATGAAATGACTAGTCTAGATGAGTTGGTCAAAGATTACAAAAGGAACCGAAGGCGTGGAATGCTTAACTGGTTTAAACTGAAAGTACCTACTTTACTTCTCAATATATTTTTGCTTTACTGCTTTAATAGAGGGCACTTAATATCTACACTGATAAACCTCAACTAAAGTTCAAATGTTCTCTGTTCAGAAACCTGAGAATATGGCTGGTTTATCACCTACTACTGATTGTGAGAGCTCGGCAAGTGGCTCGCCTGCATCTTGTTCTAAATCTTCTCGTAAAGTCATGTTTAATGAAATGAAAGATGGAAGAAGGAAATCGGTCAGTAACAGGGGAGATGATTCTACAATTGCAGACTCATTTCTAGAGAAAACCCAAGCTGGTGATTTATTTAGAGCTGCTGTTGGGGATCGTCGTTTGCCACCGGTGAGAAAAGATTTTGTATTCTGACTTTTGGTGCTAGCTTGTTTTGATAATCATCTGAATGAATACAAGCCAAAACTCCACTCAACTCGGGTATTTGGGGGAATGCAAGAATATATTATCATTTTTGACGTGGGCTTGGAATGAGCGTATCTTTGTATATTCAAGGCTACTGACATAACAATTTTCTGTTTTATATCACAGTACAGTTTAGTTTCTGTACTAATATCTGTTAAAAGCCTTGCTTGGGTTCTTTTTTTTTTGAAATAAAAAATTAAGTAGTAAACGTTACATGGCATAACTATTAAAATGATTACCATGAAATCATTAACATTACCAAAGCCTTGGTAATCAGAATTGCGTGTTTATTTTTGTGTGTTTTTCTTTAATTGCTATTTCAGAAGATGCTGCTTTCTAGCTTGTCGTGTCTATTTTAACAATTAGTTCAGTGGTGGTTTATAGCATTTCACCTCAAATAATGATCATCAGTTTTTGTGCTTATGAATTCCTTTCAGAGTGGGACCACCATTACAGATCAAGTGGACCTTCTTCGGGAACAAGTGAAGATGTTAGCTGGAGAGGTGGCCTTGTCTACAAGTTCTCTGAAAAGACTTTCAGAGCAAGCAGCTACTAACCCTCAAGATTCACAAATTAGGGTGAGCTAACCCTTATAATATTGATATCATGCCTGAATCTGTTTTGTTTTGTTTTTTGTGTTTTTCCAGGTGAGAATTTGATACTCATCTTGATAATATATAGGAAAAAATGCGTAAGTTGAAGGATGAAATTGGTGAAAAGAAGCTTCAAATACGGATTTTGGAGCAACGCATGATCGGATCATTTGAGGTCACTCCACATACAAACAGCATTGAAGTGTCTCAGGTATTTTCAAAAGGAAGTGTTTTGGATTGACATGGCTGTACCTTAGTTTCTCTCATAGGAACACACCATAATCACAGTATCTTTTGTTAAATCGATTCCATTTACACGGTTATATATATATATATATATAGATATATATCACTCCATACTTAATTCCACTTCTTGGTTTTATATATATTATCATATCCATCATCAAACACGACCTGTTTTCCAAGTTTTCTAAAGCAATTTATATTTTTTTCCTTCTAATTAGTTTGTTTTGCTCTTGTATAGGCCCTGTCCAAGCTTACCACACAGCTAAATGAAAAGACATTTGAGCTGGAGGTTCGTTTTCATATTTACTTAACGCTCTAAGAATGGTAACTCAATACCAAATGCCAAAAATAGTCTACTAATTTGATCTCTTTGTCTTGCGTTGATCATTCTAGATCAAGTCTGCAGATAATAGAATACTACAGGAGCAACTACAAATGAAGGTAAATTTTACAAATCTGCGTTATCCATTTTTCCGTTCTTGATTGTTGATTATTAATCCCATCTTTTTTCTGTTTTAGCTGTCAGAGAATGCTGAGATGCAAGAAACTATTCTTCTGCTAAGGCGACAGCTCAGTTCTTTATCAGATAAAAGTGCTAGTGGTGCTACTTCACTTGATTTTAGTTCTGATGAGCAACTGAAAAAGAACCCGGGAGAAAGTAAGATTGCTTCTTGTAGTGAAACTTATGCAGATGAAAATACACCAACAAGTGTAATGAGCTTGAACAGAATATTATCCCTTGAGGACTCCAAAGAGTGCAACTTCAATTCCCAAATTTATATGCAGGTTATTCCAGTTCTTTTGAGGTTATGCTGTCGTATTCTCATTGTTATTAAGAAGTTCGCTAACGTGTAGCTTTTCCATAGGCTGCTGAGATAGAGGACTTAAAGCAGGATCGGGTTAGACTGACTGAGGAAAAGGATGGGCTTGAAGTTCAGAATAAGAAACTGGCAGAGGAAGCATCATATGCAAAAGAGTTGGCTGCAGCAGCAGCAATTGAACTCAGAAACTTGGCCGAGGAAGTAACCAAACTTTCTTATGAAAATGCGAAGCTGACTGGTGAGTTGGCTGCTGCAAAAGAGGGTCACCGGTCAACTTCTTCTCAGAGTCCTGCTTTATATCATTTCAAGCAAAATACTACAAATAGGGGCCGATCTGATGGCCGCTCTAAAAAGCCAGAGGATGAAATTATAGTTGAGGAGTTGCAGAAGGAACTTAATGCAAGATGCCAAAAAGAAGCTGCACTTGAAAAAGCCCTAGCGGAAAGAGACAAAATAGAAGATGATATGAGGAGAAGACTAGATGAAGCAAAACGGCATGAAGAAGACATGGAAAATGAGCTTGCAAATATGTGGGTGCATGTTGCAAAGTTGAGAAAGTCTGGCAACAATGCTGAAGATGTGTCATCTGAAGTGATTCATTCAGCGAATAGTTCACGTTCAAGAGTTAGAAATGGATTTCTGCCATCCAATGGTCACTCGGATGTGTTTAAAGATGATGAGACCAGCAAAAACATAGATAAGATGGGTGTCTTAGAAGAGTTGAGAGCAAACTATCAGAAAGAAAAGAATAGATGCAAAGAGCTAGAAAGCTATATCTCCAGATTGAAGGTATGCACTATGCAAACCCCCGTTTAGCAAAGTTTTCGTGAAAGCTATATTTCTGTTAGTTTGTAGCAGTTTTTGTCCACAGATTAACGGAATGGCCGTGTTAGTACAAACTTAAGATTTTCAAAGTTTTGGGGGAACGGGAGGCTCAAAGTTTGAGAGGAAAAAACACAAAAATTTAGCATATTGTTTGGATGTACTTGATTTAGTCTGGGTCTTTAACGCTCAATTTTACGACTATAGTTGAAATATATCTTAAAAGTAAAAAATTTAAATGTTCAGGGTGACAATATTGCCGGTTTGGATGTGACGGCTCTTGAAGAACTGCAGAACTTCCATGTGGATGCTATAACAAAGATTTGCCATGCAAAGGTGATTTCTCTTATAGTCTTTCTAATGAGTTTGTTGGTGCAATATTGATCTTGTGCCATTTGGAAATCTCTCTTGAATTCCCCCCTTATATCAGCTATATCTTCGTTTATGCAGTGTACGACTCGCCTATTGTAGCATGTACAACAACTGAACTAACATTGCAGGTTGGTTTTGATTCGTAACTCATTAGCAAATGGCCATTCTTTTTGGTATCCTTATCTTTATTATCTTCGTAATTAATGTTATCTTTATTATCTTCATTTACCTTACCTTTAACTCGTTCTGAACAAACTTCGAACATTCAATAATATCCCCTTGAATCAACCAAGCAACGCCTTTTTCGCGACTCAAATTGATAATGCAGTTTCTTTGCGCATGTTGCAGGTAGAAAGCGGTTAATATTTTTTGTACAGTCAGGGAGGACATTAACTGAGAATGATTGTTAATTGTTGAAAGGGGAAAACGTTAGTTTTTCTGGCAAGTAAATTACGTGCAACCGGCATCTGGCGGTAGAAAAAGAGTTCCACCGCAGAGGTCGTGAGTGATCAGAATGCATTAATGTTGTACATGAAATTTCCTTTCTTTTAAACAAAAAATTTATTGCTTTGTAATGTGTATGGTAGAATACGCCCTTCCATTTTCCTACCCGTTTAGATTATATAAAGGACAAGGATTCAAAAAAACTTCGTATCACCTAAGTACTTAACACACGCAAGTATCAGTCACGTGTACTACCATAAGCCTACTTCTGTGTTTATTGGTAGTTCTATTTCATCTTGTCCATCGCTAGTGTCGGAGCTTTCTTCTGGTTGCAGGATAGTTCTCTGCTACTATACCAAAATTCACTGCATATGGCTCGCAAAAATCTCCGTTATATTCACGTTCCACACTGATTGAAAACAGGCAAAAAAAAAAGGGGGTGAGAAATCCCTCGGCACAAGCTGATCATAGAAAGTAACTTACTAAAGATGATGATGGTTCAGGACTTGGGAAGCCTGTCGCAATTTGTGGGGCCCCATCCAATCTGCCGCTTTTCGTTGTCGTAGATCACCATCTTCTCTTGCAAAGAAATGTCTACACAAATAGAGAAAATCAGATGGTCATAGGAAATGGGAAAAACCAAAAACTGACTGTCTTTGTTATAAGACATCTGTTACCTCCGATTACGTTGAAATTGCCCAACCCAACCTCAGCTCCATTTAGAATCCCCAAGCAAGCATTACCATATTTCTGAAAGGGAAGGATATGGTTAGTTAGGTTGCCCAAAAGCTCATTTGAATTCTCAATCTGCCAAATTGCTAAAGGCGAAACAGGCTGTTTGGATGGCTCACTGAGACTATAAGATAGGCTTCTGGTGGTAACTGCAGCTGAACGTTTTTTGCGTTGGTAAAACTCAGTGCCAAGGGCGTGAAGAAATTCTTGGCGTCTTGAACGGATTTGAAAGCTTGGTTTCCTTTCCAGCAAATTGGCAGCGATTTATCGTCGGCTGCATCCTTCAGAGGCTTTCCTTCTAAGCTTGTTTTCACCTGACACATGTCAGTGATTTAACTTTCCTTCAAAGAGTTGATAGCTATATGGCATGTAGAATTATGTCCTCATCGGTTTATGTTTACCAGGTTAACTACGGCCTTGTAAGTTGCGGAATTGAAGTAGGTATACGAGCTTCCACTGTCAAAAATGACCTCAAGGCCCTTTACACCAGCAGGCTTTCCACCAAAATAGAGTTCTGCTGGTCCAGACGTGTAGTGTTTACTGAAATGCAGTAATGCGTGATTTTGCAATTAATTTTAAGTTTCCGCTGTGTTTTATACACGCAAATTTTGCGTAGCTACTTCTATAGGTTTCTATGTGAGCGGTAACAAGTGCGCCTCTAAAGAACTCAAGACTTGTATCAGAATCTATAGTATGCGAAATCAACTATTTATATTTGAACATGCGTAGGGAGTTAGGACTACTCACTCCAACGAATCGTGTGTTATGGGTGTCCATGTGATTCCTGAAGAAGGAACAAAATCATCCCCAAAGAAGAGAAAGCCTCCTCCTCGACTGCTAAGACAATGGCCAACGACGTTTCGAGTTAGACCCATTTGAGTCAACTGTGACAAGATACTGGCTTTGCCATTGCCGAGGCCAAGCACTCCTGCAGTTGGTGGAGCTGCGCCTGGACCAGCATACTTCTGATCATATCCACACCTAAAACATATAGAAAATAAAAAAAAAAAACATTCTCTTAGTCCACGTCGAATTGAGAGGGCTGAGTAAAGAGAAATCAGAGTGATACTCACCCAAAGGCCAAGCGAGGACCAAGAGTCGAGCCGTTACTTAATTGGAGTTGAAAGTTGTCCACAACCAACACCCCAAGAGACGATCCATGATCCGCATACTCGATTTCATAGTCACATTGCTCGGACGGGGATTTGCAAGGGTGTTTGTTGTGCGAATGGAGGGCGGAGCAAATCGGGTCAACGCAGTGCAAGAGGTTGTTATGGGGCTTATAGAGGCTTTCACGAGGCTGCAAAAACACAAACAAAAGGAAAAAGCAAGAATCACTGTTGTAGTCTCTCCAATTCTATTAAAAAAAAAAAAAAAAAAAAAAACAAAAAAAGAGTACCTTAGTGCAACCGGTACAAGGAGCATCACATTGAACCCAAGCGAGGTCACTGCCGGAGTCAATGTCAAGGTCAAACACCTTTGGCGGGTTTCCTATCTTGAGAGACACAGAGTAGTACCTGTTGAAGCCAATATTCAGTACAGACAAAATTTGACTTTTCCTCTCATGATTCCAAAAAAGAGAAGAAACGAAAAAAAAAAAAAAATGGAAAAAGGACGAATCTAGAACATAGAGTTTTCTGTTCTTTAGCAAAACGGGTTATACATCAATTAGTAAAATGACTCTTCCAGCTTCTTCTAGAACTACTACTGTGGGGGAATTTGGAATATTCAAATGTATTGGAAAAGGTCTTTAAAAAAAAATTATATAAAAAAAAACTATTGCTTAAATTTGATAAAACTTTTCAGGTAGAAACCAAATCTCAAATTATTTGATCATCGTGAAATCCAGTTCAGGGGAAATAGCCATTCAGAAATCATAAATATTGGGTTAAGTTTTTCATAGTCTCGGGAAATACCCAAAAATACCCAGAAAATGGAAAACAAATCAAGAAATTCATTTTCTTTTCTTTAAAAAGTCGGTCAGGAATAATAATTACAATCACAGAAACAACTAAATATGGAAAATTCAACTGTAAGACAGATGGAAAATGCAACAGAAACATAGTTTTTAAATAAATTAAAAAAAAGGACAATATGATCAAACAAAATATGGACAAGAAATCAAAAAGAAAGTAGAGCGAACGACATACCCAAGAGGATAAACATTGCCCTCAATAGGGAAAACAGCTGAAGACACAATCTTCTTTGTCTGGGCAGTCTTTTTCTTGGGCGGGGCCTGTTTGGCAGCCGAGAAACTGCGTGGAAAAGCCACTGACAAACACAGAAGAATGAAAACAACCCCCAGTCCTACTCTATTCATTTTCTCACTACACATCTCTTTTCTCTTTCTCTGCTGATTTATTAGATGAGAAACCCAACAAGAAAGTTAAGGCTTTTATAGCGAAGATGATCATATATGTGTGTGTGTGGGTGTGTGTCTATAGTCTGAGCTGATTTGGAGGTTGGAGTGGGAACCATGGAAGTCAAGTTAGCGTGTCTGGGTCTATAGTAGTTAAGGACACACGCACGTGATAGAAATCCACGTGTTTTGGAGAGACAAAAATGGTTTTGAAAAGAAAATACATAAAAAGAAAATGGAAAGTTCAGTGAATAAGGAAGAGAATAATATCTGATGGATTTTAGGAGGAAGAAGAAGAGGAGGAAGAGGAGAATTGGCTCCTCGGGAGTGTAGTCATGTAATTTCACCCCGCGAGCGCACAACCCTTGTCTAGAACGTTGTTTGACTGTCAACAATATATGTGAAAAGTCTCTTTTACCCTTCTCTTTCGTTGTGACTGCCTTTTTGCACCATTAGATTCGTCATTTTACGAAAGGATATTCAGGGCGGCGCGGTCTCCACATGATATTTTACCGTCCCCCGGTCTTCATCAAACTTTCGATCTCTTTTATTTTTTTAAAAATTTAAATATTAAAAATTTATAATTTTTTTATTTTAAATTAAAATAAAATAATTTTTATATTAAAATATTTATAGCAATAAAACGAATAAGATAAATTTTATTTTAATATATTTTAAATTTTTATATTCCCTATTATTTATATCATATAATGTTTTCAAAAATTTTAGTTTCACACGTACATTTATAATTTAATCTTCAAAACAAGACGAACGGTCCCATTTTTTTCCCCCTGAAAATGAAGTTTTTAGGAAATATTGTCAAACAAGTCATCATGGGTCCCACATTTTTCTTTTTTTCTTTTATCTTTTTTTTAAAGACTTTTCCAACTAATAATTTTTTCTTTTCCACTCCACCGTTTTTTTTTTTTTTTGACGGAAATCTCTCCACATCCGCGTGGATGATGATAAATAAGGTCGATAGTCAGGCAGTCAAGGACGCAGACAGTATGGCCCAAGGGAGGGCTTATTAAGCCCCTTTAATTTTTTTTAATTGTATTTTTATATTATATTTGACAAAAACTTACAAATAATTAACTTTAAAAAAAATCTTAAATTTCGTTTTATTGTTTAAAAAAATAAAAACTTAAAGCTATTTGCCCAACCACTGAAACTTGTTGCCTCTTCCTTACTTATATGTCCAGTAATATAACATTTGGAATAATGATGATGTAATATTTTCTGTTAATTCTTATTTGAAATTTCACCAACATGTTACTTGTAGAGTTATATAACGTTATATGGACACTAATTAATAGTTACATGAGTTCAGAAAAAATGTTATGTTTGTTGAACCGATACAGCCGTTAGGTTGAAAATTAATGGTTTGTTTGGTGCATGAGTTGAGTTTGAGTTGAGATGAAATTTTTAAGTTTGAGTTGAATTGACTTTTTAAAAAGTAATTATAAATTTTGTTGACTTTTCAGAAAAAAATAAAAATTAAGATGAAAAAATATAATTTAGTTAGAGTTAAATTTTGATTTGTTACCAAACAAAGCCTAAGCTATGATAATAATATGATTTTCAATTGAGTTATCACTAAACTTTCCATACAACTTGTTAAGCCATTGCACTATAACCTGAATAGATAATCATGTTTTAATTGATGATGGAGAGAAATAAGTTAGTCGTCAAGATATGGAAAAAAAAATAAAATTCAAGGATCATTTCTAACGTATTTGTATATATCAATATTATATCTGTTATAAAAGAGTGTAAAAAATAATATTCTCTTACTTTTATCTTTTAATGTAATGTTATTTCTAATGTTATATATATTTTTTGTCATCATTATTATGCTTTAGAACTCATAAAAGTGAATTTTAGTATTTAATTAATTTTAAAATAAAAAGATTATAAGGATTACATGAAAATAAATGAAGACATCAAATAATGAGAATAAAATATTAAATTTGCATTTGGTTATGCTTTATGACAAATTTGTTACAAAATTTAGTATCTGACAAATTTGACATCAAGTATAACATTCTATTAGAAAGTATTTTCTTAATCCCTAGACCAAAATTTATTATTGACACGATAATTTCATATTGCGTTGAAGATGCTCCAAGGGTAATGTGTCAAAAGTATGAGGGCATAATTGGTCCAATAGATTAGGGGATTAATTGTTTAAAATTAAAAATATAGGGGATATTTCGTAAAGATACAATAATTTGAGGGGTATAGTGTTAAAAACTGATTTGTTATTTCGTTCGTTCTTACTCTGGGCATCATCATCATCGACTTGAAAGCTCCTTTGTTGTTTTGAGCCCGTAGAGTAAAAAAGCATTCTTTTTCTGGTTTAACATAGGCACAAGAAAAGGAAAAAAAAAAAAAAGACGACTTTTGTTTTTTCTCTTCTTTTATAGAAAGCCATTTCCTATTCAATTGACTAATCCCTTTGCTTTTTTTGGGCTAAAAGACGTCCGTGTCATTAATAATTCCACTTTTGATTAACCGTCATAGTTGTCTGATCTCTATCTGAGTCCAATGCATGGAAATTCCCCCATTCATGACTTTAATGGAAGTTGTGAGAAAGAGGGAAAGAAAAAAGAAAAAGATTGGGGAGTTTTTAGGTAAAAATAGTTGTTTTTTAATACCGATAGAAATTATAATTTTAATTGTCAAATTAAGATTCCATTTAGTGATTAGTGCTTGTTTGGATACAAAGTCAAACTTGAGTTTAAATTTAAAATTTTTATATCAGTTTTGTCTTTTTAAAAAAGTTTTTTGTCTTCTCTAAAAAATCAATAAAAATTACTATTACAACTTAAAAATCTTAACTCAAACTAACATACTAAACAAACCCTCAATTCAAATTTAAAATTTTCATATCGGTTTTTTCTTTTTTTAAAAAGTCAACAAAAATTAAAACTAATTTTTAAAAAGTTGATCAACTTTAACTTAAAAGTTTTATCTCTAACTGTAACACCAAACGGAAGCTAATATTATAATGATCCTTATTTATGAATTAAAAAGTTTAGTATGGCAAGTTATAATTTTTTAAGGTTGCCAAACAAAACTACTCTCATTCATGTAAGTCATGTTACTGAAAAGATAATTCGACAAATAAAGTTGTAGTTTTTTACTTGTTCGCATGGTTTTTTTGCATAGGTCTCAATTAACGAATATGATGATTAATTCTCGATCTCCTGGTGGACTCTATATATCTTTACTCCTTTATTAAACAAAGGTTCCTGTAGAGAAAACTCTTTTGCGGCCTTGAATCAAAATCAATTACAGGGAAAACCTGAAAATAAAAGTGATAAAGATCCGTTCGAAAAATCGGAAAAGGCATTATCTTTCTCCTGTCCACTAATATCTATTTAATCTCTAGATCTAATCTCAATCGTTCATTTTTAAAAATTAATTTTGACCTCTGGATTCTATTAGTTGTGGTCGATCATAAATTATTCTAAAGCGATATTTCTAGTTATTTTGAATTTTACTTGTATTCTCATAGTCATTTCATCTTATTTATCCGGTTCTAAGCTTTATTTATTTATTTATTTTTAAAGGCAACTTCTTCTTGGCTTTTAAAACACTATGGTTCACACTATTTTACGCATTTGAACGTTGTCATTTTCACCTGCCACGTGTCTTATTAGCAAGTTCATTTCTTTTCCTCCAAGCAAAAAAGATCGTATCTCCTTGAAAAGAAAAGTTCGTTTCTTTTACCCCTTTTTTTTTTTTTTTTTTATTATAAATAAATCCAATGGCATGTCTTATCATTTACCATTCTAGCAAGTTTGTTTGTTTGTTTGTTTGTTTGTTTTTTCTTTTTATATAATAACTTGTCATTTCATCTAACCTTTAAACATTTTTGTTTTAAAATGAAATATTTTGCTTCCACATTTGGTAGTAAATATAAAACGGTTCCTACTTTAGAAATCTAAGAGAAAGTAAAGAACAATAAAGGTATTTTAAGGTACTATTATATTAACACGAAGGAGGGGGAAAAAAAAAGAATCATTGTTTATTTTTCCACTTTTATACGCCGATGAACTTTTCCAAAAATTATGACATTTATTTCAACTACATCAAATTTCTTACATTTTGTTGGTCAACGCACGCCTTTAAAGAAAAAAAAAAAAGAAAAAGAACAAAAGGAAATTCCAAAATGCGACGGAGTTTTAGGTAATTTTCATACTTAAAATCAACCTTTGATCGAAAGAGGTTAAGGAATAAAGGTATAAATATGAGATATAAAGTACAAAATTTCTTAATAACTTCAAAATATTGTGTGAAAATGAGAAAAAAAAAAAAAAAAAACCCAAAAATCATGATAAATTTAACCTTTTCTCCACCAAACTTTAAGTATTCACAAAATACCCCTCAAATTTCAATTTGTAATATTCTTTCTCCCCGAACTTTAGAAACCTTTGCGAATTTTCCCCATAAGTTAAATTTTTTACAGAAAAAATGGCCTTATACCCGTTGGCAAAATGAGTTGGGGTTAAAATTACAAAGTTACCATTGTAATTATGTAAAAATAGTAAATATTAAAGGTTGATTTTCATTTTTTTCTCGTACATGTCTATTATGGGTAAGTTCGTAATTTCCCGTTAAATAAGGGTAATGATTTTCACTGTGTTGTTAATTAGTATCACTTTATAATTTCACATTTAATGCCATGAATTCATATTGCCACATGCGTTTTTTCCATAAAAAATTTAAGTGATGAGAGAAATTCGTAAGCATTTCAAAATTCAAGAAGAAATAATATTACAAATTGAAATTGAAAAACATTTTGTGACAGTGCCTAACTCAGGAGAAAAGTGAAATTTATCGTTTTCATTTTTCCTCTTCTAGCAACGTTGATAATAAAAGGAAAAGGACACGGAACTTGCTAAAAACCCAAAACGAGGCATTTTAGCAATTATTGATTTTCGTTTTCCCACTTCTATTTTTCCCTCTTCTAGCATTATAGATTATCGTTTTACCTATAAAAGAAATATAGATTTTATTTTAATTTTTTTTCCTTTTTAAATCTACGAACTTGCTAGGAACCCAAAATGAGGCATTTTGGCTGAAACATGGAAATCATTAGTCTTTTTATTTTCCTCTTCTAGGCATTTTGGCTGAAACATTGATTTTAACTATGGGTATTTTTAATTTTATATAATTTTAATCTCTTCGAACTTTTTTTTGTAGTTGAAATATTCTTAAATTTCTAAAATATTGCTACAATAGTCATTTCTATAAATTTTTGAATGCAATCTATTAGTAATTTAATAAAAAAGTAGTGCTAACTACAGATTCTGTTAAAAAATTAACAAAAATGAATATTTTAGCAATGTTTTTAACAATTTATGATCATTCTAACTACAAAAAAAGAACAGAAAATGCCCCTAAAGTATTAAAATGAATACTACAATAGTTATTTCTTATTTCTTTTTAAACAGAATATGTTAATTTGGTAAAAAAGTGATGTTATCTAAATGAATTTTATTCAAAATTAACGTAAAGGACTATTGCAGTAACATTTTAAAAATTTAGCAGTATTCCAGTTACGAAAAAAAATTCAGGTATCAAAAGTGTGCAAAATTAAAAGTTCATGAACTAATCTAGTAATTAACCCTTTCGGCGAATTTGCTAAAAAAGAAAGATAAGGAAAAAGACACGAACTTGCTAAAAACCCAATGCGAGGCAATTCATCATTGTTGATTTTCCTTTTCCCCCTTCTAGCAGTATTGATTTTCTTTTTACCTATAAAATAATATTCATTCTCTTTTTTCCCCTTTTTAAATCAACGACTTGCTAGGGAACTCAAAATGAGACATTTTAGCTGAAACATAAAAACATTATCCTTTAAATCTTTTTGCCATTTTGACGACCTGAATTATATGGTGGTTTTAATTCTATATTTCGTCCTTGCATCCTCAAACTTACATCGTTTTTGGATCCTCAAACTTACATACACTAATAACAATTTTAAAAATTCCAGTTGGGTGGTAGCTGTTCGCTGAAATTGGAAAACTAAGGCCCCGTTTGGAGACGCGATTGAAAACTTTGTTTCCAAAAGTTCTTTTTTATCATTTTCTTTCAATTTTATCTATTTACTTTTCCAAATATTTAAAAAAAAAACTCAAATTTAAAAGTTCATAACTTTATCATCTTAAGTCAAAATAAGATGATTTTTTTTATCAAATTGTACATAGAATTTCAAGATGAGTGAAATAAAATCTATATTGTTAATTTTTTTTGAACATATTTTAAGTTTTTTATACTTTTTTACTCTAAACAGTTTATTTTTAAACGCACTTATTTTTAAAACTCAAATCATCTCTAACCTTCAAAACATCGTCTCCAAATGTTTCCCTGAAACGGAGCCTTAACTAAAATTTCAAAACGATGGGTCGTCTTAACCGTATAGCTGTGTTTGCAATTCAATGTCGTTTTTTTTCCCCTTCCAATTCTGTTTGGTTTTTCTTTAGATTTTAAAGAGTACGTCGCCTTTCAGTATGTTTTTGTTTCAGAAGTTGACGTAGCTTTCTTGCAATATTGTCGTTTTAAAAATATCAAGTCCTTGTCGCTTTTACATATATTGTCGTTTTTTTTTTCCAGTGACGCTCCAGCGAATTCAAATGATATGGAGCTTGTCGTTTTGTAAAGTTCGATTTCCGTAGGTTACAATAAAATAATTACTAACAATATAACGTGGTTTTCCATTTCCAATACATATACATACATACATACATATATATATATATTAGCTGAAAGAAGTTGATGTTGTTTCTAACTGGATATTACCTAATGCTCTTTAAATCTCTAGAGGTGCACCGTCGTACACAGGCATCACGCCTTCTGTTTGATATTTAAATTTAATTTTAATTAGATTATATTTTTTCATCTTAATTTTTATATTTTTTTAAAAAAATAATAAAATTTATAATTATTTTTTTAAAATTTTATATATTTTAATTTAAAATTTTTATCTCTAACTAATTTACCAAACGGAGGTTAAGTTATATGGTGAGTTTGGTTTTCATCTCAATTTAAACTAAATTGTATCTTTTTCATTATGGTTTTTGTTTTTTTTAAAAAATTACTGTTGAAACTTAAAAATCTTAAACTAAATTTATTCATCAAACATTCCGTAATTTTTATTCACGAGAAAAATAAAAAAAAACCTGCAATTTTCTTGAGACAGGAAATATTCATTATGGATTTTGCTTGTCCAATCTTCTTTTCCAGTGAGGTAACGTCAATTGTCTGACACTTATTTTTGTACAGGTAATAAGTATCGCAATCATTGAAGCAAGTAATTCCAACTAGATTATTACTATATCAGATAATTAAACATCTAATAAGTTGGCTAATAATGGGTACTTGTGTTTTAATCCAAGCCCATACATATAATTAGTGGCCTCACTAATCAGCATTAACCAGCAAGGCAATCTTAAAAAATAAAATAAAAATAAACGAATATTGAACGAGTACCCCAAGTCAAACATCTAACAGAGCCGACATATCTTATTTAGGCCTATGTATAGTTTTTTGCATGAATATCGGATTTTTTTGGCTTTTTTTTTTTTTTTCCTCCACAAGTGCCAAATCCTTCGACTAGTATTGTACAATTGGCATCCAATGCAAACAATGTGATAGTCAGCTCAATGACAAAGCTAGAAATTTGATGAGGAGAACTAATAAGCACAAATTTTTAATTTTCAGAAGAATAAAATTAAGTTTTTAACTTTTTAAGAGAGAATATTTGTAAATTTATGTCTAAATACATATATAGAAATATACGTAAGAAAAAATTGAGAGGGGGGCTTCCAGGTGATTTAGGTGGGCTAGATTAAGAGAGAGATTACACACTCAAATCTAGAAACAACACATACTTCTCTTTAATATATTCTTTTTATGGGATATAGAATTAATCATTCAAATGAGTTACAGTATTTTCTATCCTCAGAGGAAAGAGGAAAATAAATAAAATAAACGCACCCTTTCTATATCCATTTAACGGATTATGCTATTAAAAGGTGCTATTAAAAGTTCCATATTTGGTTAAACCTTTCACCACCCTTTGATCTTTGTGGATTTAGTTACCCTTTTCCTCTCTTGTCTCATTCTTTCTCTTTCTGTTTCTCTTCATTGTTCTTTCTCATGGTGGAATCTCCTCACATTCTTGGCATAGCCTCCATTGCTAAAATCTGCAACACCTACAGGGCCATTCTCAGAAAATGCTGCCACATTAAGAAATCGCCTTCCGAGGAACCCGGAGTTGGTCAATTTGAAGCCAATAAGCTGGGAATTTCTAAGGTAAACACATTTTGATCCAATACACATGCAAAAATAATTATATATTATATTTTTCCGGAGGGTGTTCAATTTGGGATTGACCATGCTTATAAAATCGCGGTTAATTTCTATGCTAATCATAATCCAAAAGCTATTCCTTGCCAACTTCTCAACAAAACTTTCTTAATAACTTCAACAAGATTAATCTTTCAAAGCATAAGAACAACAGACAAATTTTCACAGATTTTTGAAAAAAAAAAAAAAAAAAAACTCGTTTGTTTATAAGGAAAATCCTGCAAACCTCTCAATAGCTTTGTAATTTTGAGAAGAATTGATGCACCTTTTTTTTTTTCCCTTCATTATATTTCTTTCAAAATATAATGTAAATAAAATATATAGATAAATACACACGCACACACACATATATATATATATTTTACACATATCCATGCATAAATTATGAGAAAACCCCATTAATTTCGTGTTAAAATAGTTTATATATGCTTTCATTATTTTCAGGAGTTGCGGGGTATAAATAATAACGATAAACAAAAGAAAAGAAAAACCATGAACGGAGTTCACAGCTTTAGATGCAATAGCCAGAACATCCATGGCGATGATCATGATCAAACAAGCCCCAGATCAAGCATCTCAAGAGGCAACAGCAATGTTTACAAGCACCGAAGCGCAGACAATTGTTTTCCATTCAATTACATGTCTTGTAGTCCTCTCCCCATCAGAAACTCCACCTCTCATCACTTTAGAAGTATCAGCCGGAAAAGCTCCGATTCATCTCCGCCGTCCCCGCCCTTTCTTGGGAAGAATCTGAGCCGTCGGAGCTCCAACAACATCATGTTCTCCAACTCCTCCGGGTTGTTGAAATCGCCGGCGATCGAGAAGAAGCTCGAGTGCACGCTTGAGGAGCTGTGTTATGGATGCCAAAAGAAGATCAAGATCACAAGAGATGTGGTTAAACATAACGGGTTCGTCCCCTATATTTCTTCAGATGATGCATTCTCACTAACAAATTATCTATATATATATATATATATTTTTTTTTTTTTTGAGTAATTAAATGCCCCCCATAAGTTTCCTTTTTTGTCTGAAATAAAAAAATAAATAAAAAGAATAGAGGATAGTGTATCTCGATGATATTGAAGATAGAATGCATCTTCATGTGACGTATAGACAAATACATACTCCAATTACTGTGTCAAGAGTGGCTCTATATATTTAAATATAAATATATATATTTATACATATATGAGGTCTCACGACACCCGTTTTATCAATTTGAAAGAAAACCTTTCAGGTTTTGAATATGAAACCTGAGAAGATGTATAGAACATACATTTTAATTGGAGTTTTGAAAATGTTTAATTGTAAATAAGTGAATGTTTAAAGTTGTGCGTTTGGTTAAAGATGAATTATAATAGTTAAAAAGTATAAACTTACAATTTTATTTTTTTTAAAAATAGTAATATAGATCTTGTTTCATTCTTCTCATTATTTTATGTAATTTAAAATAAATTTATCTTATTTCGATTTAAAGTTACAAAATTATGTACAGTTTGAGTTTTTTTTTTTTAAATCAAAATGTGACTAGTAAAATCAGTTTAGTAAAAAAAAAAAAGACAAAAAAAATTAAAAATCTTCGAATTGAAGTGTCTGCTTCAAGTGGTACTTAAGATCTTGAACCCTCCCCCCACTCGTTAAACTCATCCGGCTAAGTTAGGATTGCCACATAAGTTTCACTTACTTTATAGTAACTTTAGCACGTTAAATAGATCTATTATCAAGAAATACTACAAGTTTTAAATATATATACATATATATATATATGATGCATCTTTGTTTCAGGTTGAAAATTTTTAATTTTTAATAATTATTTTTATTAATAAAAACATGTTTGTGTTTGATGGTGCAGGATAATAGTGAAAGAGGAAGAGTTGTTAACGATAAAAGTGAAGCCGGGATGGAGAAAGGGAACAAAAATCACATTTGAAGGAATGGGAAATGAGAAACCAGGGACAAACCCAGCTGACATAAACTTTGTGATAGCCGAGAAGAGGCACCAACTGTTCAGAAGAGAAGGAGATGATTTGGAGTTGGCCATTAAAATCCCTCTCGTGAAGGCTCTAACTGGTTGTAGCCTTTCCATTCCTCTCTTGGGCGGCGACACAACCAACTTGAGTTTAGAAGATATAATTTACCCTGGCTTTGAAAAGATCATCCAAGGCCAGGGAATGCCACTGGCACTGGCTAAAGACCAAGCTGGAAGTAGAGGGAATTTGAAAGTCACTTTTCTTGTCGATTTTCCCTCCGAATTGACCGATGAACAGAGATCGGATGTGCTTTGTATATTGCAAGATTCAGGTTGATTTCTTGGTTTTCATCTTTACTAGTTTTTTCCTCCTTTTTTCTTTTATGTTAGGAAAAATTAAAAGAGATTGTTTACTTTTGTGTTTTTTCATCCTGGTATAGAACTTAATTAATCTAGAATATGTATATAGTCATGCTAGCTTTATAGATGATAAATCGTCAGATTTTATCAGAAACTGTCAGTTTTATATATTTTTTCGTTTTGTTATTAACTCTGACATGATTCAAAATTCAGAAACATACACTACTGATAAAGAGTAAAAGACCCGCTTTTATTATATTTGACTTTATCATATTAGTATCCTATATTCCGAGGGTAATCTTTGTAGCTTCAAATACAAGCTTATTGCTGTCAGCAGTGTTGTTATAGTAATTGAAATAGAAATAACCCTGTGCCTGTTTTGCTCTTGTCTTAATATGAGAGAAAGCTTGCCAACTAATGCTCAAGTTGGCCCAACTATTTTTAGATACCGCAACAACCAAAAATTAGGTGCAAGAATTATTTTGATTTATTCAAAAAGTGGTTATAACTGGGTTGGAGAATATTGACGAAGCTGAAAGATTAGGTATCTTCAACAATCGCTAGCCGTGGAGCGTGGACTTGGTCTAATGACGTTATAGCATAAACAATACAGTGTATATATATATATATATATGTATGTCTACATACAGAGCCTTGCTAATGTTCTATACTAACGACGTCTTTCATCCAAATCATGTTATATTTCTTCTATCTAAATATTATTCTCTTAAAATTTATATTATGATATTATCTAAAAAGACAGGAATAGAGACATTTACTTTAAATAATAAATAAAATAAATTTTATACAGTTATAGCTCTTAATAGTAAATTGATTTACTAATTCGTGTGTTTTTTATTGAAATTACTTCGACCAATTTTTATAATGGGTCCCCGTGTGAGGTTTTGAATGAATTTATTAACTTATCTATTGCCTTTTGAAAAAGATAAACTTATCTATTATCTTTTGAACCCACTAACTGTAGGTAAATACAGTGAATACTCCAGTTTAACGATTGTTATATAATAAAACACAAACTATAAAAGAGAGACTTTCTTACAATGCAAAAGGGAAAAACGGACGATAGGCACGACATCTAAATCTAGGACCGACCAAACAAAGCACGGATTATGCCCCATATGCTACCACCGATCAGAGCCTTTAGCAGTCTTAGCTTCCCAATCGTGTAAGGCGGGTACCTTATCGCGGCATCGCCAACAAAGCTTCGATAAACGACCGCCTTCTTATGGCTGAATGCATCGAAAGAAAATTTCCCATGATAAGCACCCATTCCACTCTCCCCAACCCCTCCAAATGGAAGTGTCTCAACTGCAAGCTGCACCACCAAAATTAATAACGTGTCAAGATCACGGAAATAGATTTACTAGGATACAACAATTTACATATCGAATTTTCATGTTTCAAGTTACAAAGTACTAATCATGTTGATTTTAAGGATGGGACACATTCAAAGTTCAAACTAATGAAATATCAATCCTTGTAATTGAGTCATTCTCGGATTCAACGACACCATATGCCGTTTTTCCCTGATTAACAGGAGATTGAGTTCGAGTGTGTGCATAAATGCAAGGAAACAATTTTGTGCATGCGAACATGGTTTGTGCTAGAGATTCAAGAAAGAAGATCACATGTATCATAGTGTCATTGACGACCAAGCCCCCCGCGGAGACGGTCAACACAAACTGCTTCTTAAGCTTCTCGTTGCTGGTAAATAAATATGCAGCCAGGGGCTTTGTTCCTGAGTTGATGATATCAAAGCTCTCTTCAACCTTGTCAACCTGATCAGAAAAACAAATACGCCTTTGTAACTGATTTATCATTTCTTACATTGATAATTGCAAATTTTTTAAGCATAAGATTGTTATAACAGGTGTAGTCTCTCAATTCTTACCGTGATAATTGGAAGCAAAGGGCCGAATATTTCTTCACTCATGATCAAAGAATCTCGTGGGACGTCTAGTAAGATGGTGGGGGCAAATTTCCTGCGTTTGAAGGAAAAAAAAACATTGCTCTTGACTCTGATATATAAAATAATGAACTAAGAAGAGAACATGCATATAAACGATTGAACTTACAAGTCCGCTTGATTCTTTTCACCCCCGTGAATAATCTTACTAGAAACCTTTTCATCATCCAAGAGCTTTGTCAAGCGCGCAAAGTGGTTAGAGTTCACGATGCGAGACAAATCTTTTGATTCCAATTGATTCTTCCCATAAAACTTCTCCAACTCCTCTTTCAGAGAGTCCACCTGGAGAAGGATTGAAATTAAACGAAATAAAATAAAATAAAATAAGAGGAGAGCTAAATTAAACCTGCAATGACATAATTATGAAAACCTTACCAACTTGGGAGCAAAATCTTTCGTTGTTATGATGTAGTCCGGAGCAATGCAAGCTTGCCCATTATTGCAGGCCCACTTGCCTGCAATTATCCGCCTAGACGCAACCTTGGATATGGAAAGTTACTAAGTGAGTTGCAATGAAAAATCTATATAACATGATACCTAGTACCATAGAAGAGTTCAAAAGTTGAATACTTGCAAATTGATGCCTGAATCAACGACAACCGGAGATTTTCCTCCAAGCTCCAAAAGAACGGGTGTGAGGTGTTTTGCAGCAGCCTCCATCACAACGCGACCCACTCTCCCATTGCCTACAAATTCAAAAAATTATCCGTCTGATCACAACTCAAGTATAAAAGACAATCTTGTTCGATACTTTTTTTGCCTTTAGCTGAAAAAATCTTCAACTAAAAGTTCAAAATTACATGCCGCACAGAGATTTCAAGATCATACAGGATGAGAAGAAAATGAGTAGAAAATTGGTTAGAACCTGTGTAGCATATTTTGTCCCACTTCTGTTGCAACAGTGCAGTTGTTTCGGCAACAGCCCCCTCAACAACTCTTACACAGGAGGTATCCAAATATTCTGTTAATAATTTAGCAAGCAATGATGATGAGGCAGGAGAAACTTCGGACGGTTTAAGGACAACTGCATTACCAGCTGCAATAGCTCCGACAACTGGATCAAGGGACAACACTGATAAACCAAAGATTACACAATCAGTATTTTTGAAGACAGACAAATTGTGAAATCTGAAAAGAGTACTCTAAGATATCGACATACAGAAAGGATAGTTCCATGCTGAAATGATTAATACAACGCCAAATGGTTCGGACACTATCTCAGCTGATGAAGGGAACGTGGTTATTGAAGTTTTAGCCTACAATTAAAAGCAAATGCTGAATTAAACTTGCAAAAGTTCTTGTGAAGATCATATTGCAGTTTAAAGTTCTACTCAGCAGAGAATTTCTGACAACATATACCTTCTCCGGTGCCATCCAACGCTTTAGTTCCTTAAGTGCCAATTTGCACGAGTTTTTTAACATAGCTATCTGCGCGGTAAACATAGGAAACAAATTTAGAAGAGGAAAAAGGAACACAAGCCATAAATAGAGTATGTTGAGTGACAAATAATGAAGTATAGCAAATGACTTATTTGAGACCATTCACATAGACAATTCTACTAGTTAAGTTCAATTTAATAAAGGTCCTCAGAAAAAACTGAACATGATCTTAAAACTAACAGACATGGGATCGCAGTTCGGGGCACACATCTTTTAATGTCGTTTGGTGTAGAAAGAGGTCATTTGTATCACGAAGTTCAGGGGCTTAAACTTAGGAAGAAACTTGTTGAAACCGAACCAAACCCGAACCTCAAATATCATAATCCAAAACAGTAGTGCAGTAAGTCCTTAATTTACATCTTAACTATGGTTATCTAAAAGTTTCTTCCATGGCGAATAGCCAAAAGAACCATTAATGGCCACAACATCCAGCTAATTTGACCTCAAAGAGATCACTTCTGCAAAACTTACTTGGACCACCTTTGTTCGTGGGGCAACAAATTTGAAATTATCAGAGTCTGTTTGGGGAAAGGATTAAAGCCCAAAAAGTTTTGGTTTTTATATAAACCAAAAGTTTCTGACCCCCAACCTTTTCCCCAAACGATTCCCCAGTAATTCACATGTCACATCTGGCTTAATTTCTTCACTGAGCTTCTCTCTCTCTCTCTCTACTCTACATTGCCAAAGCACAGTCTTTCATCGTTACAGTAGGACCTCTTTTAAAACGAACTGTTGTTGCGTTTATGTCCTAAACAACGAAAACCAACTCTATGAGCACCTTACATTTTACACTATTCTCGACAGCCAATTACATAAGAAAAACAAAAATCTGTTGTGTGAAAAGGCCGAGTAGTTTCCATGATCCATCAATAAATGCCCTTTTCCACTTTACAGATGAAAACTGCTTTTGTGTAGCATTAAATGAAGCCCAAATTTCATTCAACCACAGCAAAATAGTACCAGCATAACTAGAAGTGACAACTCCTCAAAATCAAGGCATCCAAGAAAAACACCGAGAAATCAGAAACTGAAACTAACAGAAATCACAGAATTAATTGAAACTCAGCAACTGTCAGAGCATAAGAGACAACGGGACTCTCCATCAAAAACCCCACATGGGCTTTAAATATATTCTGGGTTCTTATCTCCAATACTAAAGCGAATAATTACACTCATCCTTAACTACCCATATCATTTAATAGCCCGCCGGACAAGACTCTTTTTTCTCAAACATAATAAATCACGTCACATCGTAAATTCAACTGGGTTTTTGACTACATACTCTTGGTATTAATCCAACCACCCAGAGAACAAAGTCAGAGAATAAATACAGAAAGAAACAGATTTCAGAATATATACACTAACGCAAATAAATTGTATTTCAAAAAATATAAAAAATAAAATAAAAACCCAATTCGTTCTGGGTCTTTCTGAACTTGCTTAAAAAAATATATATAAAAATATAAAAATATAAAAAAACAGAAACAGAGGGACCTCGTAGATGACGGATTCGAAGGGCGGCTTGGAGAGGTCAGAGAGAAGAGCGTCGATGATATCCTGCTCGCGATCGGTGAAGAGCTTCAAGAGGCTCTTCAACTGCGACTCTCTCCATTCCAAGCTCCGGCTCTTTCCAGATCCAAAGGTTTCTCTCAGTTGCTTCACTAGCCCCGACGCCGCTTCTCTGCCCAACACCTCTTCCGCCATATCCGATCAGGCGTATTAAAAACTGAATTTTCTTTTATATATATACATATATATATATATATGTATATGAAGAATTTAAGGGGAAAGATGAAACTGACGAAGCAGTTTGGACTTTCGTCTAAGGACGAATGGGGTTACGTAGAGTGGAAGAGAGTTTTTCAGTTTCAAGATTCGTCCACGCGACATGAATGCGCGTGAAGTCGGCGAAGAACAGGGAACTGCGAACGACGACGAAAGCAGATCCCCGAAAACAAACTCATGCATTGACTACTTATTTCTATAAATAAAAAAAAAAAAAAATCTGCAGAGAGAGAAGGGCCTCACCTCTTGGATGTAGGACTCCATCTCGGGCTTGGAGAGGTCGGAGCGGAGGGCGTGGAGGATGTCTTGCTCGTGATCGTCAGCGATTTTGAGTATGTTCTTCAGCTGCGACGCTCTCCAGTCGTAACTCCGAGTCTTACCAGATGAAAAGCTCTCTCTCAGCTCTCCCACCACCTTCGCTGCCCCTTCTTTCGCATCGTACGACGACAACCACTTAGCTTCTTCGCTTCCCATCTGTTCTGCAGATTCCCAGATCACCGGACCGATTTCTGAACAAGATTCGATTACCAAAAGGGGCTTAAGATAAATATGGATTATCTATATATATATATAAATACAATGGCCTTTTCTGCAGAGAGAGAGAGAGAGGAACTCAAAGGTGATATGGAATATTTTTATTCCCGATGATTTTTGTGGTTGGTGTGTATCTGTGAACCTTTTTTTTTTTTTTTTCTCCTTGTGTGTGGATGAAAGGTGTGTGTATGTGAATGAATCTTCATGTATAAAGACAAACTAGTCTTAAGAGTGCAGTACAGTAACGAAAGCTCTTCGTTGGACCCGAGGCTGCCCTGCTTATCTCTTGCTTTAATGATTTTTTATTTATTTGAGAATTATTCGAGGACTATAACGGGTTGACGTTTATTTATCAGTGGACTGGAGCCACATCCGTATCCTAATTTTATCTCGAAAATAATGAGTTTACGGGGTGTTTGGTGTTTGAGTTTGAGTTAAGATTTTTAAGTTTTAATAGTAATTTTTATTGACTTTTTAAGAAAAGATAAAAAAAAATTTCAAAAAAAGACAAAAATTGAGTAAAAAAATTTAAGTTCGAACTCGCGAACCAAACACCCCCGTAACATTTGTTTACTGTAAAGGGGTGTTTAGTGGAGTAGTTTGAGTTGAGATTTTTAAGTTTCAATAGTAAATTTTTTTGAATTTTCAGAAAAGATAAAAAATTTTTTAGGAAAAAGACAAAAATTATTGGGAAAAAAGATAAAAAAAATTTTGAGATGAATGTTTTAAAATGGTGTGCCAAACATCCTATGAATCTTTATTTTCTTTTTTTTTTTTAATCAATTTATTCTGAAATTGCATTTTCTTGCTTTGGCTGTTTAATGATTATGATTTATTTGAGAATTATTATGGGTTAACGCTTATTTTTTATAAATCTTTGTTTTCAATTTTTTTTTATCAATTTATTCTGAAAGTCTATTTTCTGTTGTATTGACCGTTTCCTAATGATATTTTATCATCACATTATCTAAGTATTTATTTGAATAATAAATTCAAATAGTACACTTAAATTTTTATAAGATAAAATATCGTAAGAAAAGCTTTTTATAATAGTGTTCAAAAAGTTTAGTTTTTTTATTTCAAATAATGTGTCAAATATATCATAAATTCAAAATTTAAACATATAATAAATACTAATTATACTTCAAAAAAGTACTAATTGTTACATCAACCAAAAAAAAAAAGTTCTAACTGTTAAAAGTGATTGAATAATAGAGGGATACTTAATGGGTCAAAAATAAAACAATATACCCGAATTCAAGGTGTACCTATTATGTCCTTTAAATACTTTTTTTTGCTGAATTATTGTATCCTTTAAATACAATTGTCTATCGAAAGCTCCTTCTTCTTTTTTATTTCATCTTTAAAATATAAATTTGTTTTCTAAGCAAAAGACAAGTTGACTATGTATGATACATATTAAATATAAATATACTTATTTTTTACCCTTAAAAACACTTTTACTTATCTTTTATTTATATATTGAGTATAAATATTTTTTTTTTCAAATGTAATTCGTAAATCTCAATGTTTTTTTGTTATATATAATAAAACAAAAGGTGAAAAAGGACAACACAAAGATATTTAATCTTGAATGTGCTTATGTCCACTAAATAGGAATAGAGAGAATGATTCATTAGCGAGAATCACAAAAATATATCACATGAAACATATACAAATATATACTTATTCAATATGTAAAACTTATTTCTCCAAAAAAGTAAAATAATAATTCAACCAAAAAAGTAAAAATTAGGTTTGCCAAAAAACCTAAATAAATAAAAAGGTGTATCCATACAACTATAATTTGTAGTACTGATTGATAACATAATCTAATAGTTTTTTTCTTTTTTTTTTTTTTTTTAAGTTTAGAATTCCAATCTCACTATATATATATATATATGTATATTTAAATAGAGCAGTACTTTTATCTCTTATTTTGATTTTGCTGGGTATATTCTGCTTAATTTAGCAGATCTCCTCCAACCTTTGTGTGTGTGTGTGTGTGTGTGTCTCTCTCTCTCTCTCTATATATATATATAAGATGGTTTGTGCATACCCAATTAAAAATAAAAATAAAAATCGTCCGCCCATTTTGGAGTCATCGTGATATTTGGTGGGAATCACACAAGTACATGTGCAATAGAGTTAGGTTATCTATTAAAGAATAAAAATATAGTTTGTTCACCCTATTAGTAAGGATGGGTCGTATCCAAGTCATTGACTTGGAGGGAGATCGAATCTATCATCCTCAACGGAGAAATCGTATGAACTTTTAATTGATTTGAAGAGATCGGATGTGTATACTCGCACGCCTCAACAAATCTTTATTAAAAATTATAGATTTTTGACTATAGTACTACTATTAATAAGAACGGTTATTTTAGAGTACATTTTATATAAATACAAATGTTAACTTTCATTTGACTCTTCTCTCAGGTCCAAACTTAAGTTTTTCATTTCAGTTTTTGTCCTTTTTTTTCTGAAAAGTTAACAAAATTTATATAATTTTTGAAAAATCAATCAATTTCAATCTAAAAATTTCATTCGAACCAGTACACTAAACGTAAGCTTAATCACAAAATCGATTAAGTTATCTAGAAATTTGTAATTTGTAATTTGCATATACATAGAAATTATCCATGTTATTAGGAGAATTCCATGAACACAGATTAAAATTAATATAAATTATATATCGTAACAACATAACTCCAAGTGTCGGCAATCATGCATACATATTTTGCACAATGTGCCAAGAAAGCTTTGTCCCTGCCAACATTGGCAAACCGGTACAACAAACACTATGAAATTCTACGCCACACGTTTCCTGGATTTACCCACACACACACACATATATATTTAAAAGATAATCTCTGCATTAATTCTGGAATTTGTAGTTAGAATATATACACATATATATATATATATAAAATAATCGTTTAATTAATTCTGAGGTTTGAAGTCAGAATTCCATCGTCACTCTCGATAATTGAAAACCATCCGTCTTACAAGTATGGAGTTGATCTAGTCTTCCAGAGTCTTTCAGGAACAATGCCATTTGATTAATGTTTATCGAACCAAACTTCACTTCTGCAGATTATTAAATTGTTAGAAACAAATTTTCCTGATAAGCAATGTTGTTTAAACTTTAAGCAAATTTTTTAACAACTTTGATTTGTTATTAGCATTCACATAAAAAATTTACAACATATCAAAAAGTTCTGATAATTAAACTAACATAATCTATTAATATGATAAAAATACCATTTTTTATCGTAAGTTTTTCTTTTTACTTCTGTGCAAGGTAAGATAGATAATATGAAGATTACTAAGTAGCTATGCACCTCGTGAGGGATCCATATATCTTGCAGGGGATATCCACCTTCTTGAAATTATCTAGATATTCTAACCTCTACCTTAATAACCCATTTATATTTTATTAAAAAAAAAAAGTAGCTATCAAATAGGTACCTTAGCCCGAAAAAAGCTACAAAAGTGGTCGTTGCTGGTATGAATTTGGCCGGTGTTTTACCAAATTTCAAGTGTGGTAGACATCTCATGAACAACGAATCTATTCAAGCAGATCTCTTTTACATACAGTAGACTCCATTTCATGAGTCCCACTAGACATAATGTCCTGCGTTAGCAAGATTTTTATTTTTATCATTTTTATTTTTTTCTCTATCTCTTTCTAGATTTTTAAGCCTACTAGGCATGCATGAGGTAGATAAATTAGCCAAGGAAAACCCCATAAATGTTTCAATTAGCCGAAAAATAATACTATAACATCAATTTGGTTGGAAGATTTTCCTATAACTAAATCGTTTTCATACGACAGAGTCCTCGTTTTGGCAGAGAATTTGCCTTAAAAAAAAAAAAAAAAAACTTTGTGCCCAAGAAGCTCTTTTTTATCACGTGTACAAAAAGTCCTGACCTAATCAACTAAAGTAACAGTTGATTACAAAAGTCCAATTCGAAACAATTGTTAGATTACATAACTGCCAAGTATTCCAGCTATTGTTCTTATCCAAATAAAATTCAATAAATAAATAATAATTTCCAGCAAGTTTTTTTTAATAAGTAAAAAAATATATGTATATATATATATATATTCCAGCAAGTTATTACAATAAGAAATTGTGGTAGGATGGGTTAGGTTTTTTTTTTTTAAACCTCCAATTAAATTTTAATGATTAGATTGTGAGGACGAGTATTTTGTATATCGAGTGGTGTACTATTTAAAATAAACACTTATAAATCTGGGCCAATACTCTTTATATCGTGTGGTGTGTGGTGTATTATTTTAATATGGACACTTATTTAAATGTATCTGCTAAAAATTCTAATATAACAATTAGATAATATTTACATGTAAAGGTATAGTTCCTAGCATAATTTATACATTTTTTTACATTAATCTATACATTTTTGGATCCACAACCATCGAAAGAAATCATCACGATTAACAAAACCAGAGACAGAGGTAGAGAAGGCCTAAATTAAAAGTTAGCCTATAATTTTAATTAAATTTTCATTATACCTTAAAAATAAAAATTTATTCATAATAACTCTTTTGTTATCAATCATATAATTAGCAGTCTTCTCTAAGAAAAAGTTACGTCTCCGTCACTGAACACAACATGTTCAGGCATCCATAGTCATTGATGACCCGTCTCTAATGGGCTTCTTAAATCCATCAGTCGAGCCCCCTTCGAAACGAATATTCTCCTTTGGGCCGATAATGAGGTCAGCTAGCCCAATATACGTTGCGTTCAGCCCATGGAAAAAAAAAGTTACTATCACAAATAGAGATCATTAACTAATAATTAGTTAGAGATTAACATGTAAAACTAAGCAGGACCTTGCATTATGGTTCACATAAAATTAAGTAGAGAGTCATATTTTGAATACGTCCTTATAATTTTATCTATTCTATCATTAAAATTGATAATTTAAGTATTATAAAATGATAAAATTATTAATTTTAATATTATGATGACATATACATAAGTAGGTAATCAAATCTATGACATCGTTATATGCAATAATGCTATATATTTGACGTGTGAATTTATAATTAATTCAAAATATATGTGATAATCATTAATCCCGGGTGATAATGATAACAAGTAGGCAGTATTTCAAGAAGATAGATTACTCCATTGTCTGGCTGCCTCACACGTCACTGCCTACGACATTTTTGCTTGGGGAGTAAGACAGACTTGAATGTGAACACATTGGGATTCTTTTCTTAAGGTGCCGTTTTCAATTTTTTTGACTTGAACGACAACAAATGTTCGTTTTCCATACGTATATGAATATGATGCCAACTTATAATCAGATCAAATTGTAAATTATAGTCGAATATTACTTTTCCACTCCTAACCACTGGCGTTAAAAAGCTGGGCCAAAGTCTTTGAACGCGACAACACCGGTGTCCGCGGCCACCAAATATCATTTCAAGAAAATGCCAACGCCCATCACCTAACATCGAATCAGTCAATATTAAGAAATGGGATGTCCTCGATACTACTAGTCTCCCTTTTTTTTTTTTTTTTTTTAATCCGTTTTTGTCATAGTGAATAGTGATTGACTATAATTTTGTTGACTGACTATGCTCTTGACTAATTATAATTTAAGTGATAATGGTCGATTCATTGTTATTTTATAAAGTTTTTGTCATTGTCCATTGATTAATGATTAATATTAATATGTATTTTTTAACCGATTATTACACTCAATCACCAATCAATTACTGTCAATCATAATCAATCATTGATAAACGATAATTTTCCTAAATTAAAAAAATTTGATAATCTAAAATTGTTTAAAAACGGCCTATGCTTAATAAATTTTTTTTTTTTCAGGAAAAAGAATCTAATTTTTTGAGGGTTTTTTTTTCTTCTCTTTTTTCATTACAAATACTCTCTATTTTTTTTTTCTTGACAATCAAACCTGATACTTATAAATTTTGGTGCAATAAACCTTATTGTTCAGGTGCGTTAAAGTTAAGATTTTAGAAAACGCTAGTTTAAAGGTATGCGCGATGCACGTAATTGGAAATATTCTGAAAAATTTATTTAAATAGGAAAAAACACATATTTGCAAAATAGATACAAGAAACAAAAAAAAATCAATAAAGTACGTAAAACTTAAAAAAAAGATTAAAAAAAGGAAGCATGAAAAATGGTAAAAGATAAAAAGACTAAAATAAAAAAATTGGGCCAAAAGAAAAAAAGAAAACAAAAAAGGGACTAAAATGAAAAAAAAAAACGGGCCAAAAAAAAAAGGAAAACTGAACAACTGAAAAGAAGTTTTTCGTTTTGGACAACTATAGAAGCTTTTTTTCTACTTTCTATATGCTACTTGTTTGTTGGACATATTTGAGAAAATTTTTGTACATAGAGAAAAATTAAAATAATAAGTTAAAAAAGTAAACCCACAAAATTTGAAAAGAAAAAATAACAAAGGGCATCAAAAGAAAAAAAGAGAGATATAAAAAAAAAAAAAGACTAAAAGACTAAAATGAAAAAAAAAATGATCAATACGAAAGGACTAAATTCTTAAAAAAAAAAAAAAACGCTTCGATAGTTTTTTTTTTTCTTCCTTTATATAGCTATCAATATAGAATGGATAGACCAACAAAGCATACTAATAGCAAAAATGTAAAAGAAAAAATTCAAAAAATAATAAAAAATAAAAAAGAACTAAAATTAAAAAATGACCAATATAAGGGGCTAACATAAAATTTGATAAATTTTAGTACGAAAATGAAAAAAAAAAAAAAGAAATGAAGGACTAAAAAATGAAAAACTTGTTTAAAAGGGACCAAAATGAAAAAAAAATTTGGGTTAAAAAAAAAAGAATTGAAGGACAAAAAAAAAAAAGAATTGAAGGACAAAAAAGAAAAAAAATAAATATTATTTTCGGATAAAACAAACCGTTTTGTACGAAATCAGTACCATGCATTATCTCTTCATAATAATCTATAAACCATATATAGAAAGCCCAAAACTTTCTACTGCTCAAGGCATTCGTTTTGGACTAAATTTTTAGTCCTTCAATTATTTTTTTTTTGTTTTGAGCTCAATTTTTTTTTTACAATTTAGTCCATTTTTTGTATGGGTCAAATTTTTTTTTTTCATTTTTGTCATTTTGTTCTTTTTTTTTTTGTATTTTTTTCACGCCTCTCTTTTTTTTAAGTTCTTTGTTTTTTTTTGTGAGTGTATTTTTTTTAATTTTTCCTACATAGATAATTTTTTTTAATATATACAATACGTGCATAGCACATGTTTTAAATTAGTGTATAGATTAAAGTTCAAAGGGTTGCTGATGCAAAATAGCTCCCATAAATAAGTAAACGAGGAGAGGTGATTTTGGTACATTAGGCATTTAGAAAGTGTGGTAAAGTGGGACAGGGAGCGTGTCTAGGCTCTCCAACAACTGGCGGTTTTGCCATTTGGCATTGGCGCAGTGGCGCTTTTTCGGACAAAAACTTGTCTCCAAAATCCGAAAGTAAAGGAGAGGCAGCAAATCGGAACAATTAGATTGGAATAAATCCCACCAATTTCATCACACACTGGAGTATATGGCAGACCCTCTCTCACTCACCCCTGCTTCCCCTTTCTCACTCTCCAAATCCTCCTTTTCTCCCTCTCCCATGGCTACTTCCGCCGCCGCCTCTTACCGCCTCCTTCCCTCAGCCGCCAGAGCCACCGCCACGAAACTATCTCTCTCCTTTCCTCCTCCTCCTTCTTCTTCCTGTACTTCCTTCTCTCTCAAAGGCCTCGGATCCTCTCCTCTCGTCTCTCACCTCTTCCTGAGCCAGGTATCTCCTCTCTCTCTCTCTCTCTCTACTTTCTCTCTCTTTTGATGGATACATTCTGGATTGTGAAAGTTGATGTTCGTCGGATTTCAGAAGAGATCGTCGGTTTGCCTCTCGAGCCGAGGGTTCAGCGCGGCTTCTTCTCCGAAATGCCTCGCTTCCGATCTGGAGCAGCTGAAGAGTGCCAGAGAAGACATCAAGGAGCTTCTCAAGTCCACCTTCGCCCATCCTATTTTGGTATATCATTACATTTTTTGTCAAGTCTCTCTGATCGGTGATTAATGATCATTTGCTAGGTTTAACTGTATTGTTCTTCCTAATTTGGAATTCCGTGATTAATCTCCTGGAATTTGTTTCGGAGGCTCTTTTGTTTGTGTTTCACCATTATTTCTCTACGCGCTGCATTTGCGCGTTTTTCTGTTAAATTCGCGATGCATAAATTTGAAGTATTTATATATGTGTAAATTGAGTTTGATGTTTTAAAATGTCTCTCAAGTGTTTGCCCGTTTGACATTTTCCTTGAAAGATTGGAAGTGGTAAGAATTCTAGGTTGACAAAGCAATCAAGGACTGATGCAAGCTTTTTTGGGACTTTGATACGGAATTTATTTATTTTTTCGGAATATTTTTTTGTTAAATAAATGGAGAGGAGGAACAAAGTCCCCCACTCAAATTTAGATTGCTATTTTTTCAGAATTTAGATTGCTATTTTTCCGCTTTGGATTTGTATCGGTTATATACCGAGACAGAAACATCGATGCGTTTTCTAGTGTCTGGTATTTAACTTGTTCTTGACAACAGGTTCGCCTGGGATGGCATGATGCTGGTACTTACAACAAGAACATTGAGGAGTGGCCACAAAGAGGTGGAGCTAATGGAAGTTTGAGGTTTGAGATTGAGCTTAAGCATGCAGCCAATGCGGGTAAATGACTGGACATTATGCCATTGTTAAGCTCGGTTGATGAATAATTCAGTCTAATAAGCTGCTATTTCAGGTCTTGTGAATGGTTTGAAACTTCTTCAGCCTATCAAAGACAAATATTCTGGTGTGACATATGCAGACTTGTTCCAGTTGGCCAGTGCTACGGCAATTGAGGTTGTTTTTGCACGTTTTTACTAAAATTGTTACGTGGAACGTCGAAATCAATAAAAATTTCTTCTCACCGAGTCCTTTTGAACTTCAGGATGCTGGGGGACCAAAACTCCCCATGAAGTATGGAAGAGTGGACGTGTCAGCACCTGAACAGTGCCCAGAAGAAGGGAGACTTCCCGGTAAGTGAACATATATAGCTTCTTAACAACTAATGTTTGTTCGTATCAGCCTCGTTGCCTTGCTGTGATCAATTTGTTTTTGACATACTTTCTGATTTTCAGCCGCTGGTCCTCCATCACCCGCTGATCATCTTCGAGAAGTTTTCTACAGAATGGGCTTAAATGACAAGGTGAAATTTCAGTGCTGTAGAGGTTTCTGCATACGATTTCAACATGCTAGTAATATACTCTTTTCTGCAGGAAATCGTTGCATTATCTGGTGCACACACTCTGGGACGGTCCAGACCGGATCGGAGTGGTTGGGGCAAGCCCGAGACCAAGTATACGGTATTGAAGCATCTTTTGCACACAGCACTGAAAATATATCTGCTACATTGACCTTTATCATACATTTTTCATATTATGTGCTTATTTAAGATTCTGAATTTAGGATTATTTTAGCCAAATGACGAGCTTTACGCATAGGTATCCATTTGGTCGATCTTTCTTCCTCTTAATCCGTGTGTTCCTTTTCGCTTAGGTTTTTATGAACATTTACTTTTCCAGGCCAATTTGTTTATTCCTGCGTTTTGCAATAAGCTTAACAGCCTAGATAACATAAGTTTCAGACTCTCGTCTTGCATTGTATAAAATTTTAATGTCAATCAAGATCTTATCTTCCAGATCAGGAGTGATGCATCATCTCATTTCTTCCATTAAATATCAATATTTGTCTTATACGTTTAATGAAATCACCTTTATTGATTTTATTTATTTTTTAATTTTTTTATGAAGACCTTTATTGATCTATTTTATAGAGGATTTCTTGCATGTAATGCTCATTTCAGTTTTCCTTTTTCAATCTTTTATAACATTCTTTCTTTAAAAAATCACTCTAACAACTATGCCACTATGTAAACCACAATAACCACTATAGTTAGAATGGTGTACACGTATTATATCCTTTTGCATTCTAGAATTTGTAGTGACAAGCCGAGGACTGTCTACCATAGGCTATAAAGAAGAGGGTTAAAACAATTTCAAGAACAAAAACTAAAATGAGTTAACTAGAATATATATATATATATATTTTGACAGAAAGAGGGGCCAGGAGCACCCGGAGGACAATCCTGGACAGTGCAATGGTTGAAGTTCGACAATTCCTACTTCAAGGTTTGAATTTTATGTTTTCTATGGTGCATGTCTACGCGTCACTATACCAAATAAGCTAAAAATAGAGAGAAACGATATAGAGGATCCTCTTCCTGAATGTTTTTGCTCCATACAGGATATCAAAGAGAGAAAAGACGAAGACCTACTGGTGTTGCCAACTGATGCTGTTCTTTTTGATGACCCATCCTTCAGAGTAAAGCAAAACGGCTTATAGAGAAAACACTCTCTCTCTCTCTGTCTCTCTCTCTCTCTGACACTCTCTAAAACAAATATTTACTTAATGTTCAGGTATATGCTGAAAAATATGCAGAAGATCAGGAAGCATTCTTCAAGGATTATGCTGAAGCCCATGCGAAACTTAGCAATCTTGGTGCTAAATTTGATCCTCCAGAGGTTTGTTAGCCTTGATTTCAGCTGATCGCTTTTCCATAATGTTGTGACTTAATGACCTAGTTTTACTTGTAAAATGCCTGATGAATGTTGAAGCAAGAATCCTGTAAAATGCATCTACAAATAAAAGAAAATGCATTTTTATTTTCCCGTTCAGGGCATTGTGATTGGTGATGAGGCTCCAAAACCTGCACCGGAGAAGTTTGTGGCAGCTAAGTACTCATCAGGGAAGGTTGTAACGATGAAAAACTTATGTCTCATTATTCCTCTAATCAACTTTAATCAAGAATTTATTTCATTTTTTTTGCTTAAAGATGACTCTATGTTGGTTGGAAATTTTGTGTGCTCAAATTGTTCATTGTTGGTGCCTTCTATGGTTTGTTGCAGGATTAAAAACAAGTTTCGTGTTTTCTTGTGCCGTGTGTTTAAATAATACAAGATGAAGCTTTTTTCAAATCGTGTGAACTCACATCTAATACTTGGAAGTCTTAAAATGAAGGAGAAAGGAATAAAATTCAGTAGTTTACCTATTTGAATTGCAGACAGAGCTGTCAGACGCTATGAAGCAGAAGATTCGTGCAGAATATGAAGCGATTGGCGGAAGCCCAGATAAGCCGTTAAAGTCCAACTATTTTCTAAATATCGTGATTGTGATTGCTGTTTTGGCATTATTGACATCTCTACTTGGAAACTAGATTTGAGATGTTTTCACGATATTACATTTTGTTAGTTGGCACTTCAATTCAATGGATGCATTTGTCCAATTGTGAATGGTCAATCTTTTGTCTCGAATTCCTAATATCCTATTGAAGCTAACAACTTAGTATCTTTGGTTGGTTAAAAATCTTAGTGCCGGTTTTTTATGTCTGGAACTTACATTAGGAGTTTCCTCCATAATTTGACTTCCACAATCATCACAAACTTTTTTCTCCCATTTTCACGCATGGCACAAGTACCCTGCATGGATTTCACCCCATAAGTATCGCCGAGTTAATCTTCATCCATCTGTGGACTGACTGATCTGTGTTTAAAAACTCGAGGAAATACTTGGCTCCATTTCCTCCGAAGAGAAAACAGTAAGATTGAGTAACATCTCTTCTCTGTTCAACATCCTCTCTGCCCAAGAAAAAAAAAAAAAAAAAAAAAAAAGAATAGATCCATGGTTATTCGACCTTGAAAAGGATAAACCTAAGAGTTGGTTGAAACTCTGGGGCCCAAATCATATCTTCTCATCCCCTGAATTTACTCCCCCCCCTCCCCCCAAAAAAAAAATTCCAAAACAAAACAAAACTCTCTTCCAGTTCTTCAAGCATTTTCCATTTGGCTCACGCTAGTAGTTGGCCGTGTTACATATTAACGTTGTTTATAGCCCACTCCAGTGAACAATATATCATCGTACGGGGTTAAATACAAAGATACGCCGTGAATTTAAATTTTATGAAATATGCCAGCATAAGTTTTGGTCATAACAGAGACAATACTAGAGGCTGATAATAATTCCAGTGTACTGAGAGAGGCATGTAGGAGCGAGCTATTGCAGAACAAATCACTGGCATTTGGATATAATTATAGGGAAAAAAAAATGGTGAGTCAGAGATGGAAAAGTCTGGCAAGCTATTTCAAAGTACCCAAGAAAACAATAAAACAAAATGGAGAAACGGAAGTGTTTACTGTGTTTGTTGTGACTTGTGGGGTGTAGTGTTAAATCTTTAACGGGCTTCAAACTAACACCGCTTAGAGCTAGAGAGTCATGTATGTACAGCATTGTTATTTTCTGGTCTTATCATGCATATATGTGGTAGGGTTGTGCTGTGTTCTGTGGCTAACTTCCTATTCATTTGCATGAAACGCATCTATCTTTTTGGTTGATTTGACCATATTGAGCAAAACTTTGTCGGTATTCATTATATCACTAGGCTATATTGAACTTGCTTTTGGACCTTTTATGGATTTTGGTTGGTTTGTACTTTTTTGGTGAAAGTGTTAGGAACCCCATTGAGTTGAAAAATATTTACCGGAGGAATTGGGACAAGAAAATTTTCTATCAACTTTTTATTTCCCTCAAAAGAGTATAAAAAGAAGTAAAGGAATCATCGCTGTACTCCCATATGGGGAGCAGATTCGATGTTCACCAATAAATAGCTCTCATAAGAGAGAGAGAAGGAGAGTTGTACTTTTGGGTGAATCCATTTTCTTCTTCAGTCTTTTTAGGATAAAGGCCATAAGAAATTTACCAACCCTTTTTTAACTTTGTAGTTTGTGGGACTCACCTAATATAACATATTTGATATGTAATCGGATATTTTTTACTCAGTTTTGTACCTTGTTGTCTGTTTTAATTTGTCTTTTGTGGTTGTAAGAGATGCCTCATCGATTATTTTTTTCATGTATACCTTAATAAAAAATTGTGGATGTTAAAAGTTAAATTTGTATCACATTGTCAAATTATTAGGTGGTTATGTTTTTTTCTACGTGAATTAAGCATTTTTTTATCAATCGCCATCTAAGAAAGGGTAGTGGGGTTAAAAACGAATATTTAAATTTCTACCCTTATAAATGGGGTTAGTTTATCACTATCAAATTTTCAAATCTGATTTTTGGATCATTTTTAATTACTTTGGCTTGAATGAAATATACATTTTTTTGGTAAATATATACATGAAGATAAATTAGATAACTTGTCCCTACACTATAAAGATAGAAATTTAGTAGTGTCATTGATCCTGGAGAAAGACAGGACCCCATTCTTACTCATGATGTGACGTGTAAATCCCATGGATTGCCTTTTGCTTTTCAATCGGTAAAAAATGTAACATCTGCTTGGGGGAAGAAATACAGAAAATTTCCTTTCCCTTTCCTTTTCTCTTTCTTTTTTTCGGTGGAAAGTAAAGAGGGATCGACTCCTGATGATTTATTCTGGAAGCTACCAAAGAGTCATGTCATAGGCAATCACACGCCTCAACACACACATTCATTTATTTGTTTATTTTTAACATGGCTAAATCTACTAAATTTAAAAAATAAATAACTTCTAATAATTATTACTAAACAAGTATTTGGTGACCACTTACGTTCAAATTTAAATTTTTTTTTTTTTTTCGATTTTAACTATTCACATTTCATTGTTATAATTTTACGACTCAAATTTTAAAAGTTTATGATTTTTACATATATAAATTTAAATGATTTTTTCTTTAAAAAATTATATATAATTTCTAAACGAATAAAACAAACTCTATGTTAGCATTTTTTCCGAACATATTTTAATTTTTTATACTTTTTAACTATAGTCATTTGAACCCGGACACCAAATATATAATAATTCATCTCAAATCCAACCAAAAAACTGAATTCAAATCCGTGTACCAACATATGTTAAATTCTCCCGTAGAAAAATAATTCCAGTTCACACCTCTTATTTTGAAAACTTCCAAGTACGGGGAAAATAGAAATTCGGCTGATTCCAGGTCTGGGAATTTGAATTCCAAGCCAAGTTGTTCCCTATTGTTGACCAAGAAATTGATGCAGCCAACGCAGAAGTTGTTCATGGAATTCAATTCTCACGAGCCGTAAATTCAAGACGGCAAGATTCTCGTGAGGGGTTCATATTTCCATACCAATCCGATTTCCATTTGTGTTAGCAAACTAATAAAATAAAACAGAATCTCGTTTTATATTAAGCACTGGGGTAGTGGCTGATCGAGTTTACATTTATGGTTCTTCCTTTATCCATCAGAAGTCATCACATCTTTTTGATATTCCATAAATAACAAACACATAATCTCATGACGTATATCTGGCAACAAAAATATTTAGACAATCATAATATAATAAACTCACAAATGGAGCCCACTAAATATTTAGAAATTAAGTTAAACTATTTATATGCGAATACTTGTCTGAAAATTAAATCCATTTTTTTGCTTGACGACAAAAAAATGATTGATTTGCTACGTCCTCAATCAAGTTTGCCTTCATGCAAGATTTCTATTAAGAATTTAATAGTTGAAAATTAATTTTTATACCTAATTAAAATTTTATTTCTTGAGCTTCTTACTAGACAGTATAATTAATGATTGTGTATATATATATATATATTTCTAAAAGAGGTATTTAAATATAACTCAAATTAAATTTTACCTTTTATCTTTATTTTTATTTTTATTTTTCTGAAAAATCAATAAAATTTATAATTATTTGTTAAAAAATTAACCAATTCTAATTTAAAATTTTCATCTCTAATTAATTTATCAAATGAAGGCTTAGATATGATTAAAAATTAGATTTCAAAATAAAGAAGTAACACAAAATTAACCAAATTTAATTGTTAAAAAAACCTAAAAATAAATATTGTTATATTTTTTCGTGTTTCTTTGGGCTGATTTATTAATTAAAAAAAAAAAAAACAAAAGAGATGAGCGCCTCTTAGATGCAGATGTTAAAAAAATAATAATAATTTGTGATTTACAAGCTAATGATAATATGACACGTAATTTTGTGAGCATATATAGAGCTCAAACCTTGTTCTAAATCATTTTAAAAAAAATGATAGGGTGTGACGCGGTGCAGACGCAGCGGCGGGGACCATCATAAATGTTGATATTGATGTTAAATAGAGATAAGCACGTCGTTCGGATGACTCGGAAGACGATCTGGGAAGTTAAATGCATCTCCCCCAAATCTCAGACAAACATCATCACACCCACTTCCCCACTGGACCGCTCTCTCTCTCTCTCTCTCTCTCTCTCTCTCTATGTTCAAGTCAAAAGTAGGCCCCACTTGTTTTTTTTTTTAAATCCCTTATAATTACTTTCTTTTTAGCACTAGTCATAAAATTTTTTTTAAAAAAATTTTCTTTTGGTACTTTATAATTTTCTCCCTTTAATTAACATCGATCAGAATAAACTAGTTATTTCAGTGAACAACAAATATTATTGATTAACAAAAATTATGTTGTGTTTTAGTAAAAATACAATAATTTTGCATGAGATTTTGAAAGTGATGATATTATCCATGTACTTTTTTTTTTTTGCTAGAAGGTCATATTATCCATGTACTTGTTAAATTAAACAAAATTAGACTTTTTTTTTTTAAATGTTTATCATATAAATACACTCCTATAGTAAAATTTGGACAAAAACTAGTTGTGTGAAAGGACACAACTAGTTCTTTATACTCACAACATTGTTATCCTTAAAGTATGTGCATGGTTTATTTTATACATATGGTAACAAAATATATATATATATATATCTTCACATTGTTAGACTAAATCTAAGTCTTGATGAAGATTTTTATTTTTATTTTTTTATTTTTGGAAGGTAGTGCTCGTGATGAATTTAATTTATTAGAAAACACATAAATAGATTTTGCCTATAAAATGACATGAGATAATCTTGAGAATTTTTTAAACCGAAAGAACCTTTTATAGTTGGATTAAACACATGGTTTTTTTTTTTTTAATCCCTAAACAAAATAGTTCAAGCATTGCATTTTTTTGTTCTTTAAGTCACACCGAATGTAGGAGACTGCGCATCAATGGCTTCACTGAGCAAGCCTTCTCACCGGAGCTCCGGGCTCTAAAGACACAATGAAGGTGCATGATGCTAATTTGCCATTTGTGTTATACTCAGGCTCCGTTTGATGAAACGGTTTGAGTTAAAATTTTTAAATTTAAGTTGGTTGACTTTTTAAAAACTAGTTATAATTTTTGTTGATTTTTCAGAAAAAGACAAAAACTGATATGAAAATTTTGAGCTTTAACTCATTTATCAAACGAGGCATCAGTTCACATTTCTCATTCAGGAATCATTAAAAAAAAAAAAAAAAAGAAGTGGATACTACATTACTACTTGATCATGACAACTTAATTTTGAGCTAAATATGATTATATTCCATAATTGGACACCAAGTCTCTCTTCACAGAACGACTTTTAAAGCTTAATGGCTAAACACCTTTTTTTTTTTTTTGGCTTAAGCTAATGGTTAAACATTTGACACTACAACAATAACTATTTCTAACAGCAAATATAAGATGCCACTTGCCACTAATTTGTGTCACGAGGACGACACATTATTAGAATATCTTTAATGCATTTATTTATATTAATTCTACATGCAAAAGAGTGAAAAAAAAACAACATTACTATATTTTATACTCAAATGCACACTGTTATTTCTAATGATATTTTTACTTTTATCATTATTATGTATTAAAATTTATAAAAGTGAATTTTCAGTACTTAAACAAATAAAAATGAAATTGTTATCAAAACTGCGTAAAAACATCATAATAATAATCAATAAAAATCAAATGTTAAATATGATATTAATTATATCTTATGATCAATTTATCATAAAGTTTAGTTCATGACAAATTTAGCATAAAAAAATAACACTCTGTTGAAGAGTATTTTTTTCATTTAAATATTACAATTCATTATTGACACAATATATAACATTGCATCGGATATGTTTTTATAAGTCTAAGCCTATATTTGGTGAATGAGTTTAACTCAAACTCAACTCAAATTTTTCATTTTAATTTTTATATTTTTCTAAGTTGTCAACAAAATTTATAATTATCTTTTACAAAGTCAACTTAACTCAAATTTAAAAATTTTATCTCATTTCAAACTCAATTCAAATACTAAACGAATCTTCAACACATTAGACGTCATGTTGTGCTTAGGCGAAGCCGAGTGGGATCGAAAAGGTATCCAAGCATTAAAGAACAAAGCCTTTTAGCCAAACCAAAAAAAATAATAAATAATAAAAATAATAAAAATAATAAATAATAAATAATAATAAAAGAAAAAACAAGGGAATTGTTGTGGGGGTCCATTTTCTACCTACCTAGGTAGAGAAAAGTGTTTACCGACTTGAGGTGGTCATTGTCGTTGATACGATGGTCGAATGGATTTTATTTGCTTGGTAGCCTAATTGGTTGGTCGGAATCAACCAAACTCAACATTAAATTAAGTGAAAAACTAGAGAAACTTTTGTGTGTGTCCAGTGTTTTTTTAATATATATATATATATATATATATTTTTTTTTTTTGGCGAAAATTGTGTCTTTTGTTGAAGGAAAGGATTAGCCATCCAAATCTAACAAAGGTCAAAGGAGCCCCTTTCCGTCAAACAACTCCTCACCAACAACAAACAACTTACCACCAACGGATCCAAAATTTCACTTTTATGTATATACGTTGATATCTCTATATCTTTATATAGCGAGGGATGATAGATATACCAATTCTAATATTAATTTTTTAAATATAAATTCAAATATCATATTTTTATTGATAAATATAATCAATTGATGTTATAGTACTTTAAATACATACTAGTAAAAAAAATAACAATTTACATGTCACATAAGTTGTTATTTAAAAATTGATATTAAAATTGACATCGCTAATATTTTTCTTATATAATATACACACATGTGTATATATATCCAATGTCTCAAGTCTCTCTCACAAAAACAACTATACCAACTTTGTCTCTCTGCTTCAAAACAAAATTTTTTTTTTTTTTTTATTTAAAGTTTCCGCTTTTCCTATTCTGTGTTTTGTTACCACTGGACTCTTTTCCGAAACCCCAAGAATGGAGGGTGTGCTTACAAACCTGTAGGACTCGCACAGATGAAATTACCTAAATACCCCTGAACTAGAAATAGTTGATAACGTTTGGTGAGATGGTCTTTTTTATATACACACAAAGGAGTAATACGGTTTTTTTTTTTAATGGGAAAAATTGATCATAAGATGTTTCCATAGGTGGATTGCATTAAATTATAATTTTCATGCAATTATTGACCTATAAGTATGTTACTCCTTTGTGTGCATATACCAAAAAAGTTGTAACCGCTTGAGGAGCCCTAAATCAACGAGGATTGAGAAATTTAAGTGAATACATAAGTTGTGATATCTGTATATACAAATATATATACATATATATGTCACGATCACTTGTTGAATAACATCACAGCAATCAATTATGTAATCTTTTAATTAATAAATTAGACACACAGCAATGAAGTCTAATAAAAACAAGCAAACAGTCAATTTACAGTCTTTCAATTGAAATTCATTTTAAATACGAAAGTTACGTGCATCTTAAATAAAATTATTAATGAAATTTCCCCTTAAAAACATATATATATATATAAGTATTACATATATTTATTAGACAAACGAAAATACAGATGTGAATTCTTAAAATCCAAAAATGAGATCCAATTATTAGTCAATATGCTTCTAACTTTACGTAAGGACAATAATTAGACAACATCCTTAACTTTTCCTGCAGTGTTTGTAGGTAATAGTCGTTCATTTTAGGAAATTTATATCTGTATATATATAGATAATTGTACATGGGATGTTCTTATTGTCAACATTTTATATTCATCTGCGTGTAAAGCATCAGAAAACCGATCAACAAGGCTGAATTACAATGAAACAATCGACTAATCCAGTCCTGTGTTGTTTCTTAATTTTTACATTTTTGTTTTTGACCGAGTAATTCTGTCAACAGGTATATGACCATAAAATGTTGCCCAGAATTCAATATTCGAACCGATCAATTGCGTGTCGTGCAAACGTAAAAGGAGATAAAAATAAAGGGTCTGTTTGGTTTGTTAGTTTGAGTTGAAATATTTTAGTTGTAATAGTAAATTTTTTTAAATTTTCAGAAAAGATAAAAAACTTTTTGAGAAAAAGACAAAAACTTTTTAGAAAAAAATAAAAAAAAAGTACGATTTGAGTTGAAATGAGATGATGAGACAAACGGACCAAAAAACAAAAAATTAAAATAAGGCGAAACCTGGTGCAAAAAACAAGGAAAGAGTAGAAGCAATTAATGGGAAACTGGGGTTTGGGAAAATAAAAAAATAAAAGAAAAAAACAATAACCAAAGTTTGACCTTCAAATAGAGACAAACTTGTTGCAAAATTAATAACCCATTGATAATAATAAGAACAAACTTAGTTTGACTTTGACTCTGTTATAAAGCCTTTTTGCATTTTGGTGCGTATTTACGTATAAATACCACCGTACGTTAAAAAAAGTAAAAATCACTGCAGGAGTGAGTCGTCCTTGTTATTGTTTATCAAATCCATACACACACAACTACGTATATATATCACGTAGAATTACATCCTCGTGTAGAGTTTTCTTTGTTCTTGAGATTGTCTAAATCGATCTTGGGATAGTTTTGATTCATGTTTAGTAACAGAAAGTGGATTTGAGTGACATATATTTGATTGCTTGAAAAATTATTTCCGGATTCAATTAAAGAATAATGTTAGAGATATAAATTCTAATCATAATTTTTGAATATATAATAATATAACAGTAAGTTCTTATATTTTTACTGATTATACAATCAATCAACGTCTCGATCTTTTAAACACCTATCAATAAAATAATAACAACTCATATATTACATGAATTTGTTTGGCATTTAAAAATTAGTATCGAGAGTTGTATCTCCAATATTTTTGTAGATGAAAAGTTTCCGCAAAAAAGAAAAACTACTGCTTTTATCCCTTACTACTGTTGTTGTTTATATTTTGATCTTGCAAGTGAAATCGTTGTAATTTCAATGCAACTGTGGTATCGATTAAATAAACAGAAAATATGCAGCATTAAATAAGCAAATGTCACGTGCATTAATTATGTATTGGTAAGCAAAATCACGTAAAAATGCATCAAAATTGCAGTACGGGAAAATCTCTCAGCAATAAAAGATCCAAGGGGAATGGGAAAATTAAACACATGTATAGCTGCAATATGCAATAATAATATGTATATATATATATATATATATTGGTGAAAACAACAACAAAATATCAGTTTTCTTGCCATCGTACTTGGGAAGATATATATTTTCAAAAAATAAATATCTGTAGTGAATGAATCATGACCAGATAATTTTCATTTTCCTCCTCCACAGCAAACTAGAACCATGCATCCAAGTTAACAAATAAATAGAAGATCAACCTACAATTTGTACAATATCAATAAATTAACAACATGATCAACTTTCAAGTTGTAAAATGCAATCTTTCTAAGAATGTTTGGCTTGCGGTACTAGCAGCTACAACATTTAGGGTCCGTTTGGTTTACCAGTTTGAGTTGGAATTTTAAGTTTAAATAGTAATTTTTGTTGACTTTGCAGAAAAGACAAAAAACTTTTTTAGAAAAGACAAAAATTTTTTTCAGAAAAAGACAAAAACTGAGATGAAAAGTTTGAAACGAACCGATAAAACAAACGGTACCTTATGTTTTTTTTTTTTTTAATCTCTTAAAAGAAAAGAAAAAAAACTATATCACCATTTCAAGATATTTCTTTTTGTATAAGATGGTATTAAAAAAAAAAAAAAAGAGAGAGAGAGAGAGACCTTTTTTCCCTTGCTGAATAATCCTGTGAAAATTTATTGGATCGATTTGAGCGATATGATTAGAGTTATATCATTTAAGTTAAAATAAAAAAAAGGAAGAAAAAAGAAAAAGCTTTTAAGCTTTTGCTTGAGGAATAATTAAACTTCATCAGCCTGATTAATTAAAGAAATAATCTCAGACCCAAAAAATAGTAATTCTTTCCTCAAAGAATAAAAAAAGTAATTCTAAAATAATAAAAGTTTTGATTGGGTGGCTGCTATGTAGTCCGCAATGATGTAAGAATTGCTTATCTATTACCCTATCATCCCAAGTATGAAAAAGAAAAAAAGTCCAACTGAAAAAATATTAATAAGATTTAGAGAAGAAAAGAAAAATACACGAGGCTATTTTTGTAAGGGATTGTTTGGTTAATGACTTATTTTAAATTAAATTGTATTTTTTTATCATGATTTTTATTTTTTTTTGAAAATTTTTTTTATCTTTTCTGAAAAATTACTATTGAAACTAAAAAATTTTAAACTAAACTCATTCACCAAACACCCCCTTAAAAAAAGAACTCAGAATGATTTTTTTACACGTTTGTTTTCTTTGCAAAAATTTTGAAAAAATTTCACCGCCGGATGGCAAAACTACATGGAAATCACCACTTTAGTACGGTATTCTATCGGTGGTGATAGGTTATTATATTAGATTAATGATCAAATATTAAAGTATTGGATGATTCTTTTAAAAATTTTAATATGAATGCTTGTTTTATATTAATTTAGTACTTGATAGAGAACACTTAGAAGCACATTATTATATATCTTTATCATTCATATATTTAATAAAATTAAGATGATGTATTTTTTTGTTGACTGGTAGAACTCTCATGTAAGATCGCAAGCAAACATTAGGATTACATTTGATAACCTAAGTGATCGTCCTTTTCTAAATGCTTACTTAAGGAAAAAAAAAAACATTAATATTTTTATATTTTTTATTTTAAACAGTTTAATTTCATTAAAAATATATTTTAACGACTCAATTCATGTCTATCTTTCAAAACGTCAACTCCAAACTTATTTCAAACCGGTCCTAATAAATAAATAATTTCATAAAGAATGAAAACAAAGTAAAAGAAAGAAAAAATCAAAGGCTGAAAACGGTAATTATGACAAAGTCTCGTTGGCAGTGGTGGCGGGTTCCACGAGCCTTCTTCGTCTCAAGACACCCAGAACAGAAAAAATAAAAATAAAATAAATTTCGAAAATAAAATTTTAAATAAATAATAATAATAAAACCCCAAACGAACACGAACAAAAAAAACAACCCGCGCAATGCAGAGAGACCAGAGGTATGATGAAACTGGAACGCAGATCTCTAGCTTCGCGCATTCCCAAGCACCATTTTTTATTACATTAATATAATTAAATCATCCACAATTTAAACCAAAGATTTCGAATTCACACAACAAAAAAATTTTTTTTTTTTCCAAAAGAAAAACCAGTGTTTCTTTTTAGTATCTTCTCTCTCTTGTCGAATTCGACGGAACGAGCTCTGTGTCGGAATCTCTCTCTCTCTGTCTCTCCTCTTTCTCTCTCTGTGCATGGACGGCCATTACTCACTCCCGTCTATCTCAACGGTCAGATTCGCATCCACGTTCTTCACTCATTTCCACGCACCGCATTCATCATCTCCTCTGTTTCTGTCAGTTTTCCTCTGCATTTATTAATCTTTTTTTTTTTTTTTTTTAAATTTATTCTTCTTCTTTCACTACAGACCAGAACAGAGAAACGGCATGGAAGAACCTACAGCCAATCGCCCCCATTATTCGTGCCTCTGTATGTGTGTGTCCCTGTATCTATACGTCTATATCTATATGTGTATATCTGTATACAAATTCTCTTCTTTCTCTTCTTCTAGGGTTTTTTCTATATGAAAAATTGGGTCTTCTTTTGATCTGGAGTGGAAGGTAGTAGTGGGAGTTTTGTTTTCACGATGGTTGGTTTTTACGGACAGGCGAGAAGACGACGACGGCCATGAGGGGTTGTTGTGATATCATCGTTGTGCGGTGGATATGGGCTGTGGAAGTTCCAAGGTCGACGACTTGCCGTTGGTGACTCTGTGCAGAGAGCGGAGGGATTTCATCAAAGCGGCGTCGGATCACCGCTACGCCCTCGCCGCCGCCCACGTTTCGTATTTCCAGTCCCTCAAGGACATCGGCGACGCGCTTCGCAAGTTCGTCGACGAGGAGATCGTCGTCGCCGGCGCCGACTCGTCCTCCTTTCCGGGCTCGCCGGTCCTCACGTTGCCCTCCGACGAAGGCAAGAGGAGGAAGCCCAAGCCCAAGGCCAACCACAAAGACAAGCTGCACGACGGCGACGAACCGAAGAACTCTTCCTCGTCGGCCTCGATTTCGAATCTGAATTCGCCAGGGGACGAAGAGATTGAGGATTCGCACTTGCATTTGGCGTCTGGTTCGGATTCGGACTCCGAATTGGGCTCCTCTGCCGGTCACATTCGAATGGAAGAGAGCGTTAGCCCCAAAGAGCAGAGAGAGACGCAATTTCCTCCTCAGAATTACTATCCCGGCGGCTGGGCTTCTCCGGATCCTCCCGGAGTGTATAACTTCATGCATTACGCCAAGAGGTCCGAGACGCCAATGCAGTCCATGGTTTACGGAGAGCCTGAAACTGAGAGATATTATTCCTCCTCCTCCTATGGAAACTCGGGATATTCGTTTCCGCAGTATGGCAGCGGTGGGTTTTACGGGTTCTCGATGGGTTCGCCGCCGGAGCAAAGCGCTTACGATCCGTACCGGCAGCCGAATCCTCCGGCTCCTCCCCCGGCGCCGCCGTCGCCGCCGAAGGTGACTCCTTGGGATTACCTTAATTTCTTCGACACTTACGATAACAGCGGTTACCCTGCTAACTATCCGAGATACGGATACGGGTCGAACACGAGTAGCCCGGATTCGGCCGAAGTGAGAGAGAGAGAGGGGATTCCAGACTTGGAAGATGAGACCGAGACGGAGGGGTTGAAGAAGGGAAAGGCGAAGAAGAAGGTGAGTGATCAGGAGGGTGTGAACAAGGACATGGATAAGAATTCCGGCGAGGGGACTTCTTCACCGGCCGTGCCGCCGAAGCAAAACGGCGGCGAGGGAAGTTCTAGGCCGGTGCCGATGAGGAGGACTTATGACAGTCCAGAGTCTGTAGAGATGAAGACCAGTTCCGGGACGATTGATTCGATTGAGACAATTAATGTGTCGAAAAGCCCTGATGAAGAGTCTACTAGGAAGAAAGGAGTGAGTTTTGAGATTGACGAGGCACAGAATTTGGAGGTTGAATCTTCTAAGCCGAGTAGCTTGACTACATTGTCGGTCCATGGTACGAGGGACCTTCAGGAAGTTGTTAAGGAAATCAGGGATGAGTTCGAGACTGCCTCCGGCTATGGAAAAGAGGTTGCGATGTTGCTTGAGGTGGGCAAGCTGCCATATCAGCTCCCTAGAGCCACTGCACTTGGAGGTATATGACTCTGATAACTTCAAAATCTGTCTTATCATGTATTACTTTTTGATAAGTTTTGTTGTTGTTGCTGGGGATGTTTCATACTTGGATTATCTGTGGATGCATTGTTTCTGACCGCATATTGGCATCCAAGATGTTACATTCGTCCCCGTTTCGCTAGTTTTGCTTATTGAACTTGTCTTGGAACCCGAAATTGACAATCTGAGTGATGCATACTAGTTTAGCATTCTGACAATCTGATAAATGGCAAGCCAATTTAGTTTCATTAGTTTTCTCATGGGGATAAAGCTATTCAAGTAAGGCTGGAGGATTTTTTTTTTTAAATTTTTTAAAAAATTTTTTTTAGCTGAAAGGCCTGTAAATGCAGCGTAATTTGTCATTCTCCACATAGGAATGTTACACAATTTGTACGGTAAAATTTTGTATTTGGTTCTTCTAAGACGTAGTTTGTTTTTGGTATCGTGGGGCTAAAGCTATTCAAGCAAGACTTGGAACTGTCCAACATGAATTAATCTCGGAGTTTTGACTGAAATAATGATGTTTTAGTTTTATTTTAGTAAACAAGCACTAAGCTTTTTATTTATTGGAATTTCTGCATCTCTATGCAGCTATCTTTTCCAGGATCCTGTACCTTATAGCACCTTCCATGTTATCTTCACATCCTCCATCTAGGCTGTCAATACGATTACCATCTAGAGCAATTAAGTTGGCAAAAGCATACAATGAAGAAATTCGAAAAGATTCCAAGTCGAAGTCTGGAAACCTTTCATCAACTTTGGAGAAACTTTATGCATGGGAGAAGAAGCTTCATAAGGAAGTTAAGGTATGGTTGCAGAAAAGACAGTGAGATTGTTGTTGGTATATTTGTTGATCATATCCATGCACAGTACTATGATTTAAAGTCAATCTTCGGAAGCAGTGATAAGTTATGCATGCAAGTTCGATCATATTGATAGTTAATCCTTAATGCTCAGTTGAATTGTTCCTGTGGAACCGAGTGCTGAGAGTAAAAAACAACATACGTATTCGTTTTCTTTCCCTGTAAAAATAATTAACCTAAAACACATATGAATATAAAAATAATCAGTTTTATTGATTTTAAGTTCTTCGGTGCTTCTTCTGGTTCATTTTTGCTTGATCAATATTTTTTTGCACGTGCTTTAGGATGAAGAAAGGCTCCGGCTTATTTATGAAAAGACGTGCAAGAGACTAAGATATCTGGATGAACACGGAGCAGAGTCTAGTAAGATTGATGCTACCCAGGCATCAATACGAAAATTGCTGACAAAAATTGATGTTTGTATCAAAGCTGTTGATGCCATATCAGCTAGGATGCACAAGTTGAGGGATGAAGAATTGCTTCCCCAAGTCACAGAATTAATTAACGGGTATTGAGCTACTTCAACTTAATTGTACTATATAATTTCTCAGGTTTCTTTTGTCTTCTTATGATGAATGCTTTTCTATCTGTAGATTGACAAGAATGTGGAAGTCCATGTTTAAATGCCACCATAAACAGTTCCAAGCTATCATGGAGAGCAAAATGCGCTCTCTTAAAATGAACACCGGTCTTAGAGATTCAGGTTTGAAAGCTACTCTTGAGCTTGAAATGGAGCTCATGAATTGGTGCACCTGCTTTAACAATTGGGTTAACACCCAAAAATCCTATGTTGTGTCCTTAAATGAATGGCTTTCAAGGTGCTTGCTCCATGAGCCTGAAGAAACTGCCGACGGTATAGCCCCCTTCTCCCCAGGTCGGATCGGAGCCCCGACAATTTTCATAGTCTGTCATGATTGGTTTCAAGCAATGGAAGGAATATCAGAAAAGAGGGTATCGAATGCAATGAGTGAATTTGCTGCAACACTGCACCAGTTATGGGAAAGACAAGATGAAGAGCAACGGCAGAGGATAAAGGCAGAATTTCTCTCCAAGGATTTTGAAAAACGGCTCGGGCACTTGCGCATGGAGAGAGGAAAACTAGAGCAGGACCGCGATGCGTCGTCAGACAAAACTGCTCTGTCAAGAGTGCCTTCCGGAAGTGGTGTTTCTCCACTGGATGATCTAAAGGTGGATTTAGATTCAATGAGAAAGAAACTATCCGAGGAGAGAGCAAGGCATAAGGAGGCAATGAAACTGGTTCACGATGCGGCTTCAAGTAGTTTACAAGCGGGCTTGACCCCAATTTTTGAGGCTTTGGGTAACTTCACGTCGGAAGTTCTTAAAGCTCATGAGCAAGTCAGGCTTGAAAACGCCGGAGTAGCATAAGGTAGTTGTAACTTATGTATAATTAAGCAAGTTGTACGCTTTTTGTGAAGTAGCTACTTTCATGAGAATCACACAAAAGGGGCTGTTGCGGTTTCTTGTGCAAGTAAAATTTCTACGCATGAAGGAGAGCAACTTCTGAGGTGTTTAGGTAGAGGGGGAGTTTTTAGTTTTAGATTCCCCAAGAGAGGGAAAAGATGGGTTTTGTAGAAGAGATCCATTTGATTGATCTTGAAATTTTCTTCTGCAACATCAACAACAACAACAACCCATTCCATAGACTGGATAGGAATTTTTGTACAGAAATTCATTTATTGGTTAATTGGTTTGCAGGTGGCTGTTATTTGTTTGTGATTGGCAATGTTTTGGATGGAGGAATTATCAGTTAGCTTGTAGTCCAGAAAACCTTCACAATTTTGGATGAGCCCTTTGAATATTGTATAGATAAATCTATTTTTAATTTCCTTGTTATCAATCCATGTTGACATCTCTTCCCTGTCCCAATTTGTTTTGGCTTAATTTGCTTCCTTATTTTGTCTGCTCAGTGTCTTATCATCCGAATTTCCAACAAACTTCCTTTTAGGCAAATGCTTGTGAGAGGGAAAGAAAATAGGAAGTAAGACGAAGGTTTTTACTTCACTGAGGAAAAATAGATGCAAAAATTGGGTACATATTCAGCTTTTAAACATTTGTTAAAATAAAATTTTGGAATTTTTTAATTGAAGAAAATGACAATTTATCAGTTGTTGATTATAGTTAATAAATGATTAATCACAATCAATCAGTAAAAAATACATATTAATATTGATGAATTTATAATTAATCACTGATTTATTTAATAGATATCTTTTAAAAAAGATTGTTTTTTTAATATTACAAAATTTCAGTCATTTAATACAGAACTTCTTAAAAAAATGATCAATTATTTACGAATCTCAAAATAAAATCTCGTGTTTGGTATGGTTTTCATTATTATGATCGTCACATCTTGATAGAATGATATTAGGACTTATTTGAAAGATTTAAAATTCTTTCTTTTCTCCCTTTATTATGGAAAAAAAAAAATCAAGAATTTCAAATTCCCTTTAACTAATTCGATCATCTTCCCTCCATCCTATGTGTTTTCAGTTGTTTGGATGGCTCTACTAAAGTGGTGGTACTACATTGTGGCGTTACTACATTGTAGTGGCGACTGCATTCAATTTTATTAATTTTCCCGGTTTCTTTATTTACCGTCTCTCTCACTGGAAGGTCCAATAATTGGAACTTGGAGCCAAGTGTAACCCAAAAAATTAAATAAAATAAAATAAAATCAAGTGATATGCACAGAACATCTAAAGAAATTGATTAGTGTATCTAATAAGTTGTCACACTATCTTTTTAACAAACACCCATATTATATCGTTAACAGTTATGGAAAATATTGGGACGGTGAAATTGTGAATGATCTTGATCTAAGATGGATTAACTCAAATTTTTAGGGAACAAAAGAACTTAATTTGTGCCTTAGAAAATCACCACATTTTTATTCTTTTTATCTTTATTATTATATTTTTGCTAATGGATTCTTTTTATCTAAAGAAATCAGAGTAAAAGTGAACTTAAATGACCTAACATTATTATGCTATATTCATTTCGACAATGGATACCTCCTTCAAACTGCATTGGTGTTATTAGTCGAGAAGTTATGACTAATGATTATCAATAGTAGTTTATAATATATGATTATAATCATAATTTAATAATAATTTTATATTTAACTCTATAAAATAAGATGAAAGATGAAGAGTTCGAATCTGATGTCGTAAATCTTACATTAACATGTGAAAGAGTGAATGATGCTCAAATTTCGTTCGCCCTGTGCTTCAGCCACCTGTCAATAATATTTCTTCATTCTTTGTACTGTGAGGACGTTTTTCCTTGGTGTTCCTATTTGTTTGATATTCGTTTTCTTTTATCTTCCGTATAAACCCTTCGGTTTCCTTGCAGGGGCCCAATTATTATTTAATCTCTGTTAAATTTTTTGACTGTAGCAATCCTCTACACTTCTCTCTCAAACTCGATCGTCTTCTCCAAAAAATTTACTATTACTTTTTTCAACTCAAACTTCAACCAAACAAACCTTTTTTTTTTTTTAATAAATTTTATATTTAATTATAAAATAAGATGAAAGATGAACAATTCAAATCCGTCTTCGTAAATCTTACAATAACATGTGAGAGTGAATGATGCCTTTGGTGTGTTTTTCCTCCTCGATTCCTTTTCTTCCCTTGCATGCTGATCTCTCTCTCGATTCTTCAAAATAAATATTCCGTTGGGATTCCTTTTCTTCCCTTGCATGCTGATCATTCTCAAGTCTTTGGCACGCCTAGCTGACGAGCTGCCCTCTCCAAGGACGATTCCCCTTCTTCATCCTCTTCTCCGCTACGATCTTATTGCTGTCGTCCAAAGTTGTGTTGAGTCTTGCATTTGCCCTAAATCCTAAATTCCATTATGGTCTGGTGATTAGCTGCCTTATGTTGCTTCAACTTCTTAACTATTTCTTTTTTTTTTTTTTTTTTAATTCCCTAATTTCTGCTTAGATTGCTTAGTTGTGATTATTTCATTTCACCACTACTAAAATACCTTATATTTTTTAGTCAATTAGAAAACTGACCATCTGATCAGATGATATCTCGCTTAGATTTTTAGTAAAATACTTTTAATAATCTCTTTTATATCTTAATTCATTTCTATTATTATTATTATTATTATTTTTATTATTTTTATTTTTATATTTTTTTTTGCTTGCAAAAACTGCAGAGGAACGGTAGGTTCTTTTTTTCTTTTCTCGTTGAGTTGGGAGCATATTGAATGCGAGTAACTTGGCTTACTTTTATTTTGCGTTGGTTCTTGGTTTCCAGAGGTATCCTTTCAAGTTTTAAATGCATGCAGTGAGTGGCTAATTTCTTTTTTGCCGTTTTGGGTATTTGGAACTTTTGACATTTAACTACCGGGTACTTGATATTTATGTCTTGTTTCTTTGTTTTATCCTTACTTGTGATTGATTTTTGATAGTTAGAATTATGAGTTTTGAACTTTTTAATTTTAATTTGATAGTTATTTTGACTTAATTAAGTTGGAGTACAAGTATAGAATCAAGAAAAATGTTAATAAATTTGGAGTACAAGTGCAGAATCAAGGAAGATGTTAGTGAGGTAATTCATTCTTACTAGAACTTGATGCTACTATTCTTGTTCAGATTGGTATATTTCCATGTTGCTTTTGCTTTCATAAACCATTTTCATTTGCATTAGACTTTTTAGGGGCTGATTCTGAAGAATGAAACCACTTAATTTGATTGTGATTTTAGGATTGCTTTGCTTAGAGATCGAGCCTCGTGGGATTCCAATCTGTGCTATCATTTGTTGTGTATTTATTTTGAATCAATGGTTTGTTTTTTCATAGTCTTTTATCTCTAGAATAAGATCCTACTTCGTAAGTGACTGATGATTCTCTTTTATTTGTTCAGTATAAATTACCACAAGATTGGTTATGGGAAATAAATTGCTGATATAGGCTTCAAAATTTCTCTATAATTACCTCCCTATAGGAATTATTTGTAGGACACTGGATACATGTAACATCTTTCTTCCTCTTTTTGTAAGGTGCAATGCTAATTGATTTCAGTAAACTCGAACGTAAGGAATTAAGGAGGTATGTTTGGTGAATGAGTTTGAGTTGAAAATTTTAAGTTTGAG
>CM046377.1:38558796-38583796 GCA_025413485.1 Ficus microcarpa | reverse complement strand
TTGAAAATTTTTGTTGACTTTTCAGAAAAGACAAAAACTTATTCAGAAAAAGATAAAAACTGAGATAAAAAAGTACCGTTTGAGTTTAAACGCTAAACGAGGCCGAGTGTTTTTCTTTTTGTTGGAAAATTAAGGATGGGTGTATTTGGGCAATCTGTAATTTTTGTATAATTTGAAAGGCTTGGTATAATTCTATATGGGGAAGAAAATATTTAGAGTGACGTAAAGCCAAAAGTTTCCTTTTTTTATTTCAAGAAAAGGGGAAAAAAAAAAGGGGGGGGAACCCTGCATAAGTTAGGGATAGTTAAAATTGTTTTCAGAGATCGTATATACACTTGGTTAGAATACTACCCTGTATATCTTTTGAACTAAGGTGGTTGATGGTACTATAATCGTCTTATTCAACAATTATGTTTCACTTTTTCTTGTGGTACAAAGCATATGTCCATACTCTCATTCTCAATGTCTTGCTTGTGATGATCAAGCACTAACAACTTAGAAACACTTGATCTTTCAAGCGAGGAGCTCGGAATGTGAACCTATGCTTATATATGGATTTTAGATGTGGAAAGAATCAAATGACTGCTATGATCTTTACCTTTTAATAATGATAATAAACCATAGTGGTTGTAGTAGAAACACGATCTTGACTTTCTGGGTCAACCTATCATTAGAGTAGGAGTACTAGTGATGGTGGTGGTGGTGGAGCTTGAAATGTCAACCAATCATTATGGTGGTGGTGGTGGTGGTGTGTAGTAGTAATAGGCGCATTAAATTAACAACATTTCTTGTGCAAATCCAAGAACCAAAACACAAGGTTTTCCTGCATTGGAATAGTTTCATAATTCATTAGCTATTACAGTATTATTTCTTCTCTCTGTAGTAGTAGTAGTAGTAGTAGTAAAAGCACTTGATCTTGATTTTATAGGCGATGAGCTTGGAATGCTAGTAGTAGCATTAGGTACAACTGTAAAAGTCCGAGTCGTGTTAGATTAAGTTGGGATTCATTTGTAACCTCTCAAACATCTTGTATCAAATCTCATTCAGCTAAGGTAACTTATCTGTTATGATATTTGTAATCAAGTTATGCTTATTATCGTATAATTGTGCTCCCTTAGATGAGCCTTTATTTATTTCCAGGCTAGAAACATCTGGCAATCTCTACAGGAAACATACCAATCGTTAGAAAACAAAATAGAACAGAGGGACATGGAAGCAAAATGGAAGAGTTGTCTATTAACACAAACTTTCTTTGTTCTTCTTTTTCTTCTTGTTTCCCATGTCTTATTTAAAAGTTACTTCTTCTTCTTCTTCTTCTATTTATTTTTTTTTTTTTATTTTTTGGGATTTGGTAACAAAATTTGGAGTGCAGGAGTCATAAAGATCGGGAAGATAATCATGGATGATTGTTCATATCGATTATGAAGCTTGTATTAATTGAACTTAGGATCCGATTAGTGAATGAGTTCGAGTTGAAAATTTTAAGTTTCAATAATAATTTTTATTAATTTTTCAGAAAAGATAAAAAAATTTTTCAGAAAAAGATAAAAAAGTACATTTTAGTTTAAAATAAAATAGTGAATCAAACAGATCCTAGCAAAGGGAACTAAAAACACTTGACATGACGAAGTTAGTAGTACATCTAACCTAGGACAGGGCAAGGTTTCTTTTTGATGAATCTTTAATAGGAGCGTGTCTCAACTTTTTCTGTCCTGGGGGAAAAAGACAGCTCAAATGTGTCTCAACTTTACTAGGAGCGTGTCTCAACTTTTTCTGTCCTGGCAGTCTATCACATACCACTTGTGCTACGGGGGTTGGGTTGGGGAGCAACCTCCGTTGTTGTTTATGAGAAATGATTTGCAACTTGCATTTTATAAGGTGTTCTGTCTCCTCCTTTTATTTCAAAATTTACCCGTGTTTTTAACTTTTAGGGTTGCTTGAGTTCAACCCAAGATAAACCGTATTTTTTTTGTCTTTTTCTGAAAAAGTTTTTTATCTTTTTTGAAAATTTTTTTTGTCTTTTCTAAAAAGTCAATAAAAATTACTATTAAAACTTAAAATTTCCAACTTAAATACGTTCATCAAACTAACCCAGTTATACTTAATGGTATTGAGATATTACTATTGAAAAGCAATTTATAAGAGAAAAGTACACAACATTAAATCTCCCAATCATAAATATCGGACTTGATACTATGTGTGTTTCATACCTAAAATGAACTTGCCTTGCCTTTGCAACTTGTTCTTCCCAATATCATTTTAATTCCTACCACTTCTATTTTATTGTTCTAATTCATTCCCTTTTTTTTGTTAATTTAAATTTCGTTTCAGGTTAAAGACACAATCTTAATACCATTCACGCAACCAAACCAAGTTTGTTTTATTGTTTCTAATCCATATGTTGTATGTGTTTATAAATATATTAAATTGCTTCGAATATTACATAAGTACATTGTAATTTTTTCACTATACATCATCTACAAAAATCATTCATATACTTTTTGTTTGATTGGTTAACAACAATTATTTTTCCCATTAGCCTTAAAATTTAAACTCAGGAACAAACTATTGAGAGGTATTAACCAATCAATTATTCCATAATGCTACAAGCTTATTCCGCAAATTTTCACCTATTCTAAACAAATCTCTTATATTAGACTCAATTATTTTATATATGCTAAACAAAAAACTAGACACACAATTTTTTATATGTAGATTTGCAAGAAATATACATAAAAAGCAATGTACAGGTGCCAAAAACGTGGCCTCAACTAGTTATATATCTATATATGTATAGATGAAGCTCATGGTATTGCTCTTTTAGGGGATTTAAAAAAAAAATAAGAATCTTGTGTTTGGGCATGTTTCTCTTCCAAACTTCTAAAAATCTTTTATTTATTTATTTTAATTTTTCTTGAAAAGGACTCGTGGGGTATATTCGCCGTAAAATAATTTCCAAAAAGTCAAAAGGAAGAGGAAAAGGTTTTTAATTTTCTTCCAGAGTAGGGTATTTTTGTCGATATTAGTATACTTTTTAACGTTAAACTTAATTAAATTCACATTAAAATCAAAAAAATGCAAATCAATCCGTTCGTGATACAAATCTGACTTCAAAATAAAACTTATTAGTAGTTTTTTCTTTTTTCCATATCTTGTTGTAAAATTTGAGAAAAATTAAGCTATAAAGATGCTTTTTATTGGAAAATTCCTTCGGTCTATATATGTTTTTTTAACATTAAATTTAGTTAAAATCACATTAAATTGAACAAATAATTAACACCGAGATAAACTAAAATGTAAGGATCAATGAAAGAACCGTACTTTTTTATTTGAGAAGAATGAAAGAACATTATCGGTACAACCCTTTTTCATGCCTTACACCCTATTCAAAAATAAAGAGAATTTTGTTTCTGAAAAATAGATAATTTCAAGAAGAGAGAGAGACTATGTGTTACCATCTTATTGGCCATTGCATTTGGGTTACTCTGATCTTGAACCACCAAATTATTTACTACAAATTCATTTATTTGTTTAATCCCAATTATCCATAATAAATAACGTACCATATATGAGAAAATAACCGAACAGATCCACTAATGATAATTAAGATCATAAAATCTATTCGAAAAAAAAAAAAAACATAAAATACCAAGGATTCATTTGGTGAATGATTTTGAGTTAAAAATTTTAAATTTGAATAGAATATTTTTATTAATTTTTTAAAAAAAATAAAAATTAAAAAAAAAGATAAAATTTTTTTTCAAAAAAATAAAAATTAAAAAAAAATAAAAATTAAGATGAAAATTTTAAATTCAAACTTAAATGTTAAAAGGAAGCCTAAATAAATAATTATCCAACAGATACCCTTTTCTTTAAAAAAAAAAAAATTTCCCTTTTCAATAGCCAAACAAGCCAGCCATGACGAGACTCCTCCAATGAAACATCTCCACGTGTAAATCCACCCACACGCCGAGCGAGTACCCATGCAACAAGCTTACTCGCGCGAGTGTGGAAACAAAAAATCCGATGAAAGTGTCACGTGTTACCACCATGTTTGTCTCATTTTTGCTCTACTCAATCCACCCGTCGTTCGCGCCTACCCCTCCTTAAAACCCAGAAACTCACTCCCATAAGGCCATAGCTTACCGGAGAGAGAAACAGAGAAAGAGAGGGGGAAAATGGCGTCTAGGGTTCCGATTTGGTTCTTGGTTGTCTGTCTCTTCGCGTCGTCTTTGATCGGATTGCGCGCCGAAGAGCCTGAATCGAAGGAGTCTGAAACTAAGGAGTTCGTTCTCACTTTGGACCACTCCAACTTCTCCGACATCGTCAGCAAGCACGACTTCATTGTCGTCGAGTTCTACGCTCCGTGGTATGGCTAATTTTCTCCTAATTGTCAATTTTTTGCCTTTGTTGATCGTCTTGGTCTTCTTTTCATCAATTTGTCTTCGGGAATTTTTCGGATCTGACTGTCAATTTCTGAATCTGTATTTTTTTTGTTGCGTTTTTTTTTTCTTTTCTAAATGATATTGTAAGATCGTGTATTTTGGGTTGATTTTGGTTGGAATTAACTGTTGGTTTTACGAATTCGAGACAAAGCTTGAAACTTTTTTTCCCCCTTCAATTTTTCGATTTCTCCAGATTTAGTTTGTGAAAGCGAGACTCTTTCCCCTTGTTCCATGCATGCCTGAAAATTATAGTGCTTTTAATTTTTTCAATTTTTGCAATCGGAGCCCTTAAATAGTTTGTGAGGTAACTCGATTTAGTTTAATTCATGTACTAGTTTTGATTTCTAATCGAATGTTTCTATCTAATTTCAATCATGGCTTGTTTTTCCATTTTTTTTTTCCTCCTACAGGTGTGGCCACTGTAAGAAGCTCGCTCCAGAGGTAAGAAGAGAGTCTTAATATTGATTTTTCTTAAAGAAAAAGTGTAATTCTGTTGTTGAGAACATTTCAGGCTTACAGTTTAACTGATAGCCAAATCTATGACTTGTAGTATGAAAAAGCTGCGTCCATATTGAGCAGTCATGATCCCCCGATCGTTTTAGCCAAAGTTGATGCGAATGAGGACGTAAATAGAGAGCTTGCATCTCAATTTGACGTTAAGGGTTTCCCTACAATTAAGATTCTGAGAAATGGAGGCAAGTCTAGTCAGGATTACAACGGACCACGTGAAACAGAGGGTATTGTTGAATATCTGAAGAAGCAAAGTGGCCCTGCTTCTGTGGAAATTAAGACGGCGGAAGACGCTAGTAATCTTATTGTAGACAAGAAAATTGTCGTTGTAAGTGCTTTGAATTTTGCCCTGTTCTTTTTTTAAGGAGTTTGAGATTGTATAACTTTGTGCCTATAATTCACTCGTGCTTTTGCAGGTTGGTGTTTTCCCAAAATTGTCTGGAGAGGAGTACGAGAAATATACAGATTTATCTGAGAAATTGCGTTCTGATTATGACTTTGGTCATACTACGGACGCCAAGCTCCTCCCACGCGGTGAATCATCAGTCACTGGGCCTTTGGTTAGACTCTTCAAGCCGTTCGACGAACTTGTTGTTGACTTTAAGGTACCACATACTTTGAAAGAGTTCAGATGCTATGTAACTTCTTTTACGAATAGTTATAATTTTGACGGACTATGGCAAGATATCTTACCAAGGAATCATGTATACAGGATTTCGATATTGATGCCTTGGAGAAGTTTGTTGAAGAGAAAAGTGTGCCAATTGTGACCGTGTTTGACAATGACCGTAGCAATCACCCGTTTGTCATAAAATTCTTTAACAGCCAGAACGCAAAGGTATTTGTATAGCTCTTATTTTACTTTACTAGGATGATTTTGTACCTGGGACACACATTTACATCTGCTGATCTACCCCTGATGCATGTCATAATAATTGGATGGTTATGACTGATGATATCACGTTTTGTTTTGTTTTGTTTTTTTTTTTAGCTAAGCTAATTTATTTACCAAGTTTGCTCCTCTCAAACAAGCAACCAATACTTGGATGTTGCAATATATTAGTACATGTGTCTTTTTTTTGGGTTCAAATTGGAAATTATTTTAACAGGCAGATTTTATGTTGCAACATAAATTTTTTTTTTGGCTGATTATCAATTTTTAGTTCTATTTATTTTTACATACAGTTTAAATGTTTCCTCGTGTTAATTAGTTTCCAGTTTGACCGTTATTGGATGTCTATGCTTGCTTAGCCGTAATTTGTTCTGCATCATCTTCAAGTTTACCATTGAGTGCTCTATCTTAACTCTTATGCATGTTTGGAAGTTTCGTACCTTCAATTATTTGTCTTTGATAAGTTTTGGACTTTTGTAGGCTATGTTGTTTCTGAACTTCAGTGGTGAAGGAGCTGAGGCTTTAAGATCAAAATATCATGAAGCTGCTGAGAAATTTAGAACAGAGGGTATAAGCTTTCTTGTGGGAGATCTCGATGCCAGTCAAGGTGCCTTCCAGGTTGGTGGCTTTTCAGTGGCCAGTTTCTGTTAATCGTTTGCTTTCTATTTTTTCGACACAAGAACTATCAAGTTTTCTTTTCCAATCTGCATTTGTGATACCGCACAATTAGTTTAATTGTTCTGGTAGTTTAATCGTTCTGTTGATCTGCATTGCAGTATTTTGGACTAAGAGAGGATCAAGTGCCCCTAATTGTCATACAGACCACTGATGGTCAAAAGTACTTGAAGCCAAATCTGGAGGCTGATCATATTGAATCTTGGGTGAAGGAATTCAAGGTGACACAGGAAGAAAATAACGTTATTATTTGTATTCTTTTTTGTTTATGGCACGTTTTTAACTTTTGTGGATGAATATAATAAACTGCAGGAGGGCAAAGTGCAACCGTACAAGAAGTCTGAACCTATCCCTGAGCAAAACAATGAGCCTGTTAAAGTGGTCGTCGCTGACACCCTCCAGGAGATAGTTTTTGACTCTGGCAAAAATGGTGCCTAAGCTGTGCCTTTTTCCCCCCCTTTTTTAATTGAAGTATTGGTTATTAAAGTTTTCTTTTGTTACTGTAGGTTCTTGAACCTTATGGCAAGTTTTAACGCTTTGTTTGGTAGGAGGGAGAAGTAGATAACTTAGGTGGGGGAAACGGAGAGGTCTTTTCTGCTGTGGTGTTTAGTATAAAAGAAATGAAAGAAAACAAAAGTCACTTATCATGTTTGGTCTAAATACGTAATTGAAGGGAAAGAAAGGATTGTATACCAACAAAAGCTTAAAGATTTTGGACTGACGTGCAATTCATATATTGTCAATGCCTGCTGTTCTTGTTCTTCCTTAATTGAGATTTTGGAATAATGTTTGCAATTGACAATCTTCTGCAGTATTATTGGAGTTTTATGCTCCTTGGTGTGGGCACTGCAAAAACCTTGCTCCAATCTTGGATGAAGTTGCTGTCTCATACGAAAAGGATCCTGATGTAGTTATTGCAAAGCTTGTAAGTGCCGTGACCTTTCATAATTATGTTGAGCATGCTGTTTACTTGTATGATAATATTTGCTGCATGGAGATATATGTATATCTATATTATGTTCACGTTTTTGCTTGCTGCACAACATTTTTCCTTTCATCTCTCTTTATTTATTTATTTTTTTTAGCAGTTGAAAATTTGTTCATGGTATAACTTGTTTCTTGTGAATTTCCAGGATGCTACGGCAAATGATATTCCAAGTGATCCTTTTGAGGTCAAGGGTTATCCCACATTATATTTCAAGACCGCAAGTGGTAAAATCTTGTCGTATGATGAAGACAGGACAAAGGAAGACATCATTGCTTTCATCGAAAAGAACCGGGACAAGACAGAGGAGGCTGAAAAGCAAGAATCAGGAAAAGATGAACTTTAAACATGGTAACTGCGGATTTTTTTTTTAGTACATTTATTTTACTTCTGTTCAAGGATTTATGCTTTTTGCAATTTGGTTTAGAAGCATTTGAAACTATGAGCGCACAGAGAGGGCTAGGACCGTACTTGCAATTTTCATCTTCCTTTTCTTCCCTTTTCTATGCTGTTCAAGGTCGTGTATATTCAAGTTCTAGGCTCTGCTATTAGTACTGACACAAATTCTGTAGAAGTCAGTTTTGGGGATTGAGAAACACAAGTATAAAAAGTACTCGATCTAGTCTGACAAACATAATCTTTTCCGACATTGATAAATATGCTTTTTCTTCCCGATTTACCATTCTCATTGTTTGTATCTTCCGTCAGAATCAACGGCGAACTTTGAGTAGTAAAAGTTAAGAAGCTTCTTGAACTAAAAACATAAAATGAGGTTTCATGATTTTTGGGTCAAAATTTTCCTAGTTACGGCAAGCCTGTGTTTGGAGATAGAGTGGTAGTCGTAAGTTTAATTATCGGCGTTATCTAGATCAACCGTCTCGAATTGTAGATTGTCAAGGATTCAGTATCCGTATCTGTTATTCGTTTCTCTTATTTGAAGTTGAAATTGTGTATGTAATATATATTTCCTTGTTCTGCAGTACATGAAGATCTGGCGGACATTGTGGTGTAGCGGCTGTTATGCCTGAAGTCCAATAGTAGCACCAAAATGCCTTCCCTCCCTTCCCTGTTAACTTCTATGTTCTCCTTTTTTATAGCCGTATTTTGTTTCAATAAAGTATGTGGTGGGGATTTTTGCATTTGTAGCCACGAGAGTTTCAGGGATGGCTACATTGTAAAAGTTACGTTGACTGTAGGAGCCTTTTAAATTAGAAGAACGTTGAGTTACGTCTTCACTACCGGAGTTTCCCTTGATTCTTATCTCCCAAAAAATAATAATAAAAATAAAACTAGAACTAAAAATAAAAATGTATCTTAATATCTAATAATGATAACTAGAATGAATCGTCATTGGCATGTGCCAAGTTTGGTCCCCTATTTTCTGCCACCATGGAATTGTGATTTGATCCCTCTACATTTTAATTTGTCTAAAAAGTCATCTGACTTGCCTGTCCTTCGTAATGAACCCCTGAAAAATTTTCATGTCTAGAATATGAGATTTCTTACTCAAAATCCCTTCCCCATCACCCATTGAGCTAGTTCGGTAGCTCGCTACATCTATGAATAAAAATCATGGACTGTTTTTTTTTTTTTTTTTTTTTTTTTATGGGTAAGCACTCACCTCATTAAACTAACCTAATTTCTAAATTTAACGCTTGTCAACGTTGAACCTGAGACTTTTAGTCCTAAATTTCAAACCCCCTTTCCTTCATCAGCTGGGTTAGTCTCATTGATTTAAAAATCATCCATTTGCATGACACTAAATCTCACGCCAATGTCCTGGAGGCATGTTGAGCGTCGATATCCAGTTGACGAGAACCTTATCGTCTCCGCTTTCAAGCTCTTGGGAAATTTGTTTCGAATTAGCAATGACTAATAATTGTACCGCAATGGATACGACATAACTATGCTTGGCTGATCTAGTTGGACGGCTTCACGAACCTTGTCGTTTACTTGCTCTGCGTTATCATCAACAATAGTCAGTCATCCTACTCTGCAACTTGCAAGGCATCAGGCATGTGGGGTCCATCTTCATCACATGATAGTTTCCCTTTACCCACGGGTTGCACTTTCCAACATTAAAACTCGTCCTTACGAAGGCGTGCTTCTTAAGGAGTGGAAAAAAAAAAAAAAAAAAGTGAGAGAGAGAGAGAGGAAAAAAAAGTACAATTATCAGCCAAAAATCATTTGAACGTTTTCTTCCCTCCAGAAAACAACACGTTTAACGTTATTATTGTTATTTTTTTAAAAGTAAAACCAAGTCTTTTCTATCTGAAACCCATGTGACACAAGCAAGCAGCCAAATTAACTAGACCCATGAGGGACGGAACATTAAAGATATAAAAAATAAAAAATAAAAAAAAATTGGCCGCAAAAAACTTTGCATATATGGAAGTAAAAGCTATTTACTCTCCAGAGTGACTTGTATAAAAGTCACCGGATTACAAATGCATAGGGATTCAGATAGACGTGACTTTGATGATTTTTAATTACCCTTGTTTTCAATTAAAACTTTTCATACGACGGCTAATCCTTTGGATTTCGGTCTTCTAGTCTCCGAGGGTTCCGGAGACACTGCCTTCCTCTTGCTGATAACACTAATGTTGTTGTTGATTTTGCTGTCTATGTCATCTTCGCTATTGGTGTCGTTGCTGCTCTCGACATCGCCGTTTGCTGTTAAACGATTCTCGGTGACTATGTCGCTTTGGCAAGATTGTTCGAGGGGTTTGAGAAGGTAGTTCTCAAGGTTCTTTAGATCTGATAACTGAAGAGGTTTTAAGAGGAACTCCTCAGCCCCTCCTTCCAAGCACCTGTTTGTGTTCAAAATTAAAGCCACACTTTTAGTGTGTGTGCGTGTGTATATATATATATATATGCATTATTTTTTGGAGAAAACGCATTTGTGTGTGTGTGTGTGTGTGTGTGTGTACATATATATGCATTATTTTTTGGAGAAAACGCATGTGTGTGTGTGTATATATGTGTGTGTGTGTGTGTGTAATATACTTGTGAATGATAGAAGAGTAGTTACTTGGTGATTCTGGAAGGTACATTCTCTGATGACATGATCACAACTGGAACGTCTTTCCAAGAAGATCCCTGCAAGAGGCATTTATAGGCCAGAGTTTTTAGTAACAAAACAATTGAGAACAAAAGAACAAAAAAGTTTTATAAAGATAGGAGTCTACTACTCTTATGTTTACGTAGAATGGAAGAAGAATGTTGTATGTTGTCATTGATTTTTACTAGTTATAGATTAAAAAATTAGTCATAAAGTATACAGATATTTTACTATGAAATGAAATTGTAACAATTGTATAGTCGAGCCAATTGATTGGCCAATGAATCTGCATACTTTCAAATAATAAAACAAATTGTCTACTTTGATATGATTAATTTTTTTGTATGCTTTAAGAGGAAATTTCCTCTCTTGCTTTTATGTGACTCAATTTCACACACACATGTATATAGCATTATGATGGCCATTCATTTTATTAATTTGAAAAACAATATTTCAAATTTCAAAGAAAATATTTCGAATCTAGAATATCTAAGACTTTGAAACTCTCTTCCCATCTGCTAAGCTAGTCCGAATAATGTATATTTGACAAATAATAGTATAATAAATTATTCCACAAACTAGATACATACATTATTGGCGAAGAGATCATTGAGGAACGGTTTAATTTACCTTGACGCGTTTGAGTAAATCATAGCCACTCATCCCTGGCATACAATAGTCTGTCATGATCAAGTTGACTTTCAATCCCTGTGTTTGATTACACCAAGAAAATGCTTTAATTTACCATATTCCAACATGTACAATCACTTCAAGGAATATTAAAAATTTTCCAGATCTCTAATGTCAACTTTATCATGCTCAAAAATCTAACTAAACATGATGTCCAACGATGAACATATCAAACCTAATAATTTCGGGTCAAACCATATGTATGAACATGACTAGTTAGATTGAAAGCACTATATATACATACATGTGCATATATATATATATATAGGTATAATGGCCTTCCCATCCTTCCCCTTCATAACATGCCCTAACCTTTCTTTTTTTTTTTTTTTTTTTTTTTAAATTTTTATCACGGGTCCACACGCGTAAAATCATAGCCTCATTTCATGATTAGTAATTTAAATGTGCTATTTCACTTGTCCTTAATTCTCTTCGAATTGATCTTAATCGGTAGTACTACTATATTGGCTTCCGTGTATATATAAAATATACATTACATTTCGTGACACACACACACACACACGTATATATTCCTCTTGCGTTCTTCATTGTATATACTAAAACTTCATGATATATAACTTCAGTGTAAATGCCTCAAAGATATCAAATATAAGTTATGTACTGCCCCTTGTTATTATAGCATTAATTCACACGGCAACTGTATCGACCACTGCAACTTCCATTACGCGGAAAAATATCGACACATGTGCGTCTATTTATGCGTATGTACATCTATATATATATATATATATATATATGTATTTATGAAAGATAAATTAAAGCATACTCTTAAAGTGCATTATGTTTATTTGTGTTTGTTACACACATATATAGAAGGACAGATAATTAAACGGAAGAAATATCCGGAATTAGATTTATATATGTATGGTTAAGGTTGATGTAAGCTTCAAATTCTGGTCTATTAACAGAAGGATTTAAAAATATTCTTTCCAAGTGATTTTTTTCAACATGCTTTTATTCTTTATAAAAATAAAAAATAAAAATAAAACTTAGAAGTGTCGTCATTCAAACTTTTGTATACTTTATAACTCAAAGTTTTATACTTTATAATACAATTAAGAGTGAATTTACCGTAGCGTGTGCAATTACAACATTATTATTTGGGATTCCCGAATTAGTGTTTCCTAGTTGCATGTTTTAAAAATGTACCTCCGATCATTTCTTCTTCTTCTTCTTCTTCTTTTTTTTTCCCCTTAAAAGATTAAATGATCGGGAATTTCTTTACCAGAAGCTAATTAAAACTTGGAATATAGTGGGATCAATTAGGAGAGAAGAAAAGAATTATAAAAGTTATAAGAGAGAGAGAGAGAGAGAAGAAAAATCTCACCTCTTGTGGCGGCGACTGCGGGGAATAAGATGATGATGAAGAACTAGAAGCAGGAGAATTCTTGTCCACGTCATTATCAACCAAACCCAGATACTTCAGAGCTTCGTCCCCGGATTCCACGCAAGTCACTGTGCTTGTAAGCATAATCCAATAGTAAGTTCTACAACATACACACACACACACACACACACACACACACACACACATTATATATATATATACACACACACACAAGTGCTGAATTTTCAGGTGCTGTAAAAGTGTAGCACATCCAAGATAGACATTTAATCCAGAACAATATATACATATGTGTGTGTGTGTGTGTGTGTATTACATTCAAGTGACATGCAAAAGGCCACTAATTAATAATGGGAAATCCAAATTAATGAGCTATCTTTTATATATATATATATTTATATACATATATATATCTGGATGACGTTTTCAAGGGAAAGATTAAGAAAAGGGTAAAGTGTGAAAAAAGAACTATGTTTATATAATTAATCAAAGAAGGAGATAAATATATAATATTGAGACTAAGTACCTTTGTAAGAGGAAACTTTAAGAAGCCTCTCCAAGAGCTTTCTGTCAATGAGACTGTCATCCACAGCCAGGACATGAAAATGTTGTTGTTGTTCTTGTTGTTGCTGTTGCTGTTGTTGTGGTTCAAATTTTACACCAACATGATCTGCGGGTTTCATCATCACCTCCATATTGATCTTCTTTTTTTTTTTTTTTTTTTTTGTGTTTATAATATTTTGTAGAAAAGAAAAAAGAGGTACTACTCTACTACTACTACTACTACATGAAAGTGAAACAAGAAAACCCTTTATAGAATTTCAGAACCTCATATCAGTCCTAGTTTTTGTATATTCTTTTCTGTGTATATATATTTATATATATACACCAGACCAGCTCGCTATATAAGCCTCCTTTTATTTAAGAGAGAGAAATATAGATATAGATATAGATATAGAGAGAGAGATGGAGATGGAGATGGAAATAGAGAGAGAGAGAGAGAGAGAGGCGTGCCCAAGGGGAATGAGAGATGGTTGTGGTGTCTGTTCCGTAGGTTTTATCGAGTAGGTGGTGGGTGAGAAGCAAAATTTTATACCCAAAAAAAATAAATAAATAATAAAAAGAAATAGAGAGAGAAAGTGATGTGTATATTAATTGTCGATGTGTTCTTGTGTGTGAGTTTTTCATGTTGTGATCTCTCAATAGATTCTCTCCACCGCGTTGGTACAACCACTTGTTGTCCCTCTCTCTCTCTCTCTCTCTCTCTCTCAATATTTCCTTTTTCTTCCTTTGGATTTTGTTTGATTGCCAAGGAAAATCCCGAGGGTATATCTTTTCCCACTTCGTCATGATAATGATGTGAAAAAAATAAAAAAAAAAAAAAAAAGAAAGAAAGGAGTTGATTTTGGGGGATCAGTGTTGAATTTGGATTGGATTAAAGACTTCGACAAAAGTGGTTAACTAATTAAACTGCTCAATCTTTTATTATTATAATTAGATTAGATATTTTCTGATCTTGACCTTTCTCTCTCCTCCCTTTATTATTACATGTTATTTCTCTTTTCCAAAGTTTCCTCTCTCTCTCTCTCTCTCCTTTTTTTTTTTTTTTTGGTTTAACGTGGAATATTTCGCAAATTACTATTATGTGCATACAATCATATATTTGATTGGAAATCTTTCTCCCAACACGCTCGGTGCCCACCGCCTACAAATCCCTTCCTGGGAATACAAGATGTGATCACTACTATTTATATCAGCTAGACAACTTATGTTCGGTTTGAGATGAAACTTTTATGTTAAGATTGATTGACTTTTTAAAAATTAATTATAATTTTTATTGATTTTTTAAAAAATAATAAAAATTGAAACAAAAAACTTAAGTTCACACCCAAAAAGCAAACCCATGCCCTTAATATTCTTCCCAAGTGTGTGTATTTACATCTACTGATATCCATTTTTATGATATATATATACACACACGTACATTATGTACTTCAAGAATAAATATGTACAAAGTTATTTTTTATTATTTAATTTTTCCCTTTATGTGTCACTTAGCCTAAATTACTCATTTCACGTGAAGCAGAATAAAAAGCAAAACAATATTAAAAAAAAAAAAAAAAGAATTAACCAACTAAATAGATAGAGCTGGAAGGGAACAGTAAACAGTAAGATACCTAAGACTATTGCCGTTGACAGAATATTAAACAAGAAGTCTACAGCACAATAAAATCTTATCAAATATCCTTTAAAAGACAGAGAGGGAAAAACAAAAAAAAGTGAGATGCCCCATCTTGGACGTAGTTTTGACAAAATCAAAAGCGCTTTTGGAAAAGATAAAGAAAAAAGAAGAGCAACGACACAATTAAAAAAATAATAATAAAGAATCCCAGTCAATATTGCAAATTAAACTTAGAAAATCGAGGACAGAGAATCGACCCAGTTTTGAACAGACTAACGGAAGGCCAACATAATTATTAGAATTTTGGGGTGCTGAAAAGGGTAAGTTAGGACCACAACTATTACATATATATATATAGATATAATATATATATATATTATGTATTCATATTAATCAATCAATAAAAAAAATGAACGGTATCTTCACATCTCTGTCTAACGTTATTTTGAAATCCAAGAACAGTTGTAAGTCTTTTTGTCGAAAATTAGACAAAACAAGCGTGCCAAAAAGCTCAAATTGAAAGTTGATATAAAAGAAAATTCTAAATAAAACTTATTTATCACCATATCATCGCTATTAGCTGTACAAATATATATATATATATATATGTAAGGTACAATATACACAATCTAAGCACTGGAGTGGAGTGGAGAGCATGGAATCAATCTTTTGCCATAATCGTGAGGGAGACGTGGGAAATAAATTGGAGTGGGAGGTTTGGGTTGTTGGGACCCACATGGGTGGGAAATAAAATGATAATAATAAAAAAAAAAAATTTGTGGTAAAATCTTTTGGGGTGGGGTCATTGCAAATATAATCTTTGGTGGGGGCCAAACTGCGTTTTTTTTTGCTCCTGTGCTGTAAAATCTTCCAATATTTCGAATCTGTTCCCATCGAGGGTGTCCAAAGCCGAAAATTTTTTTTCCTCTTTTTAAAGATATAAGTGGGGTCCTCTTAAATTTTTTTTTGTCACGCTTGTGTTGTGGGTCCCATATTCTGTCTGCCACGTGTTAGCTGCTCCATGTGTAGCTCTTATCATACTCCTGACAGTGGACACCAATGGAGCGGACGTGGGTGCACATGAACCGCTCGATCACGTCGCTATCATCTATAATGATTCCATTTGTTTTCTTTTCTCTTCTCTGTGTTTTTTACTTTTTGCTCTTTTTTTTTTTTTTTTTCTCTCTCTTTTGTTTTTCTCTCTTTTTTCTTTTTTTATTTATTGTCGCCCCACATCCGTTCATAGAACCAATCTAAATACGAGAGGTTTATATTGTAGTTAGTACCAAGAGTGCAATCAACAAACTCAATAGTTAGTCACAAACATGAGTTCCAATAGGTTTCAATTTTTATTCTTGCTTTTTTTTTTAGTTGAATCAGTTTAATTCGTATTACGTGTGATATAAATATAAATATATATTTTTTATGATTAAAAAGAGAATCGGTGATGTTCTCAATAAAACGATTATTATTTACTATTCTGTCAAATAGAAGTACGTGTATGTATCAATATAAAACGTTACTTTATATATATTATGTCTAGATTCCGATAAACATTTATATATAGTTTACGAGGCTAATGTGCACGGTGCACATAGAAAAAACACCATATATACGTATCTATTCTCCTATATGTGAATGTAGAAAAATCATCTGAAATCTCAGAAGCTTTTGAATGAAATCTTTTCTTATTGTTTACAGAAGAAAAGCGTGTTCGTCTGCCGTCTTTTTTTCTCGTACACATTGGATCGTGCCGTCCACATGTCGTGTAACACACACGCAAATGTATATAAATATGGTCTAATAGTAGTCTCCATTTGTTCAGTTACTTTGACTAAGGGGAAGCATTGTGGGCCCATTTCTCACTTCAAATCAAGGATATCAACTTGACCATCTTTCTTTAATCAGGGTCTTCCCAAAAATCTTGTAAGATTTCAGTAGATCTCTTACTGGGCCTCCTTAAAAGTTTGCTCTTTTTCTTTTTTTTTTTTTTTTTTTTTTTTTTTTTTTTTTGGCCTTTTCATTTTTCATTTTTCATTTTTCTCTCAATGTTGTAAAGAAATTTCCCATGTCATCAACCCGTCAGCTTTAAGTGGGGTCCACCCTCCCGATCCCCACAATGTCTCGTGATCTCTCAACAAAAAGGGTTTGGAATTAATTAAATTAAATATATATATCTTTCAGTAATTACGGTGATTAAGTTTTAATTAATTATTACATTTTTCTATGAGAATGAAAAGGCCAAAAGAATCTTTCAACCCGCTGATTAGGTTTAGCTTTTGAATAATGAAAATGTTCGGCATGCATTTACACTTTTTTTTTCTCTCTCTCTTTTTCCTTTATCTCTTTCTTTTCTTTTCATGACTAGATGCTATAAGAAGAAATTAAGACATGCAACTGTAGAACAAAATACTTTTCGGCTTCCCGGAGCTGGTTGCACCTAAGATAGGTGGGGCCCACACGTGCCTGTCTTAGATATGAGCACCATACATAACGTCGGATAATCAAGTAACAATGCGCTCTTTGTAAGAAGATAAATATATATATATATATTTAATATTAAGACTCTTAAATATTACTTAAACCTGACATAGGAAGTAGGTTAACGTTGATTTTTATGTTCTAACGATGCAATAACGTTTTTTCAATTATAATTTAACTTTCTGAATTTTTTATTCGGTTGAAAGTTTCTTTTTTGAATTTATACAAGTCAAGATTTTAACTTTACACGTAATTACGTACTATACTATAATAATCATTAAACTATGCCTGCAACATGTTAATAATATAATGTTTATTTTTGTGAAAGTAAATGATTATATAACTAACGTAGTTGATTTAGAAATTTCCTTTTCATAGGATAATCCAGGGTTATGTTTTCAATCTGAAAACTACCAGCACCGGTTTTTTTTTTTTTTTTTTGGTTTAAATATATATACCTCTGTCACTCACGTTGAATTAAATGTAATATGGAATCACGAAGAGAACAGTATATATTCCTATTTTGTGACTGTAAATATAAAATTATATAATCAATGGGTTGAAACTTGATGATAATAAACTATTACGTTCAACCGTAAAATCTCAACCCGTTTGCTTGGAAAAGTTTTTTGACAAAAACGTTTTTTTTTCCCCACCAAAACTTAGAAGTTTTTTCTTTGATTAATTCAAAAGCTAGAAGTTGCTTTTAAGAGAGCTTTAGGTAATTTTTTTCTTATAGATTAATATATAGCTGAATAGACGTAAGATATGATCAACCACAATGAAACTTTAACAATTTCTATAGTAAATCTCTTACCCTTTTTTTTTTTTTTTTTAATTTTCTCTAATGGAAAACAAAATCAAATATATACTTACCACCAGTGTCTAGAGAGAGCTTGTTAAAGTTATATTCAAAATCCAGTTTCTAACTTTTTCTCAACTGAGAAGTTATGATTTTCGCTAATTATAATCTTCTGTTGCTTAATAAAAAGCAAAAACAAAAACTATTGCAAAAACTGTTTTTGAAACTAAAGTTCTAAAGAAGAAAACCACCTTTACGTGATTTTATATAATCTTGTTGTGGAAAAAAAAAAAATTTAAAAAGCTTTACTAGGATATAATCCATGACTCGCTTTACTTCAAATCATGAATATCACCCTCCTTTTTTGCTTAACCACGTTACGTATGATATCCTGCAAGATTTTATTGTTGACAAAAAATATATACAGGCACAACTGTGGTGCACCACTTAAGTTTTCTCTTTATATATATATATATATATATGAATATATGTAAATACATATATATATATATATATATATTACATTTGCTCAAAACAACTTGTGGCCTTCCCTTCGTATTATGTTTTAACAGCGTATACAATTATATTGTGGTGATTCTCAGAATTTCTTTGAAGATTTTCATCACCCTATTAAGACTATATATGCATGCCTCTATTCATGACTTGGATGTTGGACCACATGTTTCGCTTTTTTATCAAAGAATATATATATATATATATATATATATATATTATATTATTTATTTCAATCAAGTCCTTTAAGAAAAGCCACCGCTACGAAAATAGGATAATGGAAGATCGGGTGGTTGACAGAAGAGCTGCTAGATCTGGTAGTTCACTACCACATTAAGTATTGTTTTTCCAATATATCAGTGACTTTCTTTGATATATATATATATATATATATATAATATAAATATTTATTGCGTGGATTATTGCATGTTAGTTGGTGCATAAAAGATGATATGCCTGTGTTGCTTTGAAGGGCTTGCGAACACGGTTCAAAGGAAACGTTATTGAAAATTAAATAGAGGAAAAATAGTGTCTCAGCCAAAAATAAAATAAAATAAAATAAAATAAAGAAAAAGAACTGGTTTGGTTACGGTCTTCATGTCCTAACCTGTAACCAATATTGCCGCTAGTTTTCTTTAATACATATTTATATGTGTGCGTATTCACTTTCTTTTCTTCTTATTTAAGGCAAAAAAAAAAAAAATTACTGGTTGGTTATTGAAATCCAACGAAAGGTCGTAATTCATTAATTGTCTAATTGATTATGAGATCGCCAAGCGATTTTCTTACTAATATAATTCGGGGCTATGAGTCTATGACTATCTGGAGTGGAGCAGATTCTACAAAGGGAGAATAACTAAAATTGCAGTGGGCAATATCTTGATCTAGATTTTTCCTATTTATAAGATCTAGATCAGTAGAAAAATCTAGAGTAGGGTATTTTCTATGTATATTTTAGAAGATTATGTTCTGAATCATCATTTATAATGTTAGAGTACGGTGACCAGAATTCTGTTTGGCCCGGTTCAAAAAGCTCGCTGTGCGTATATGTGGTAGAGCTTTAATTTTTTGGTGGTCTGTGTGGACCTGTTTTAGGGTTTGAGTGTGTGTGTGTATGAGAAATTATTAGCGTTTCATCATTATGTTTTTATTGTAGCTGCTCAAATCACATCCCTCTTGTACTGATCTATGATATAGTGGATTTTCTTCTTCTCTGCTCCGTTGTTTTTTCCCGTCTAGGGTTTTACACGTAAATCTGTGTGTTCTTATTTTTCGTTTTTCTATTGCCCATTCTCGTTATTTTTCGTAACATATAATATATTGAAATAATAAAAGAAGATGATGAAACTTTTATGAAATATATTAGGGTGATTCAGAAAGAATTAAAACTGTTTAATTAGAATCTGTTACTGGTTTTCATACCTAACATAAGAAGATTAGCCTAAAATTTTTTAATTAAGGTTTAGTCAATTTCACGTTTATGTCAACGCATAAATTCACATGCACTTCCACACTCTCTCTCCATACACACATACATATATACACTCGAAAGTACTTGCATAATTCCTGTATAAATAGTTAATGATATTTTGACATATACGCACAACCTTTGTATTGTAGGGTTGTAGCCCTAGCTATTCTTTTGGTGTGTATGCTTTTGCGACTTTTGGTCTCAGCTTAATCAATAAAAGAAGGGGGCAAAAGTGAAAAATACACACACACACACACACATACCAATAAGAAGTTTGATGGTGTTAGGTTAGAGCCGCCTATGTTAGTTAATTTGACAACTAATTCCTAATTATATTGTAGGGCGTAATTATAGCAACATGATCAAATTAGTATTAAGGTCACCAGTCATTATCTTATTATATAGCCAAGTAGCAACGGAATTAACTGGGACAGTTTGTTTCCGGTGTTCGGATTTTGTGGCCCATTTGAAGAACTAGATCTTAGATTGACGTTTACTAAACAAATAAAATATAGATTCATATACATCTATATATATATATATATATATAGCTGCATTACTAAAACAACCATTATGATTATGTACATGAAATTCGTGACTACAAATATAAAAAATGCAATTGATGCACTTAATTCCCACATAAACGGGCTATCAATCTATCTAAAAAATGTAAATTAATAGAATTTGGATAAATAATAATATTATATATATATATATATTCTTCTCTATATTCGAAACGAAGAGAGCCTACACAAGATCATGAAATTATTCTTCGACACCTTAGTCATGGGGCAAGACGTTACATCGTTACTCGAAAGCTGGATATATATATATATATATATATATGTAATTTGCTGTCCTAATTATTGTAGTATATGTTTTGGCTGCTTATATACGCAATATGGCCTGTGTAGCCCGTGAGTTAAGAATGATCCGATAAAGAAGAAACAAATTTGAAGAAAGGATTGTGATCTCTATAGATTTATATACAATTGCATGTGTTCATGTTTTCTATCTTCATGTTAAAAGACAAAACGAGGACAAAGACTACCACCTTCTTTAATTCTTTCAGGATCTACACTCACATGCATGCTAATTTAAACTGAAAATCCTTCTCTATCGTTGTTCAAGTCATCTATAGTTTGTCAGGTTTAACTACTGCATAACGTGACCCCGGTGATGGTGGTATATATATATCGATCGTAAATGTTTTATTTTAGATCTCTTATAGTTTCAATATTAGAGTTTGAAATCACATGTCCTCACTTTAAGATATCCAGTCTTAAAACTGATATTTTTCTGTGAGAACTATAGAACTATGACGGACTGGATAAATTTAAGGTTAAGCTTGATGGGAGAACGATATGTTGTTCTACCTCTAATTCCACTAGATTTTTAAATGGACGATAGATGGAAGGTTTGAGGGCACCATCGATCAACAATAAAATCTATAATAGAAAGTGAAATTTTTTGCCTTAATTAGCATTGATCTAGAGATCTAAGACAATTTTTTGCACCATTTAAATAAACTGATTATGATATAGTCTCGAAAAATGAAAAGTTTAATCACATTTTGTCTCGGAAGTCTGATGCTATTTTGATGATTGATTCTCAAAATGTAGCAAAACATTACCATGCATGTACCTAATCGACAAACTTGATGCAGTGCATGTTTGAACTTAGTGATTTGCCCATCTGGCCATGGCTTGGGTCTCAAGAAGTGTTTTGTCTATTGGTTTGTTTATAGATTCGTAGAGACTTCTCAAAATATAGATCTTTCGAAGTCTGATATTGACGATGTATAAGGGATTTGTTTACACCTTTCCCATTAGTTACAACTTTTGGGTGCGTCTATGTATTTGTGACAGACTTCTCGAATTAAGTGTCTAATGATTGGGTGGATTACCAAAATTCTTAAAATTCACAATGTGATACGTTTTTACATTTAACACAATGTTATACTTGATTATGAATTTAACAACAAAATATATAACGTAAATCAAATTTAAAATAGAAATAATAATGTATTAATTAATCAATCGTAAAATTTTAGATTGACGCATTAATTTAATGCTCTATTAAAATGCACTTGAGAGTGAAATTCCCAACATTCCATAACTGAAAACTGGGCTTTACTTAACGCAAACGACATTTCTTAAAACTTCGTGCCGAGTTACTTGCAATAAACGACGCGTCGTAACTGACAAAACATCATTAATCTTTACAAGAAAAATTAAAAATTCTTAAGTCACCAACGCAACTTGGGGATGTAGCTCAGATGGTAGAGCGCTCGCTTAGCATGCGAGAGGTACGGGGATCGATACCCCGCATCTCCAACTCTTTATTTAAATATTTTATATTTTTCCCCTCAAGAAACGACATCTAACTTTTTTTTTTTTAATTATTTTTTTCCCCTTAAGAAACGACATTGAGTACCATGAAACAACAAAAGTAGGAGACCGCGGTTGGAGCAGTTGTTGGAGCACGTTGAGGTTGAGGACCATGTCTGGTCTCATCCGTGGGGCCCGTGGGAATCCCGATCCAAAAGACGTCTGTCAGCCGAGCCACCCTTCTTCATCCTTTCCCCTTTGGTTTGGTCCTCCTCGCCGGACATCCCTCTCTCTCTACTTTCTCTCTCTTCCAGCAACAGCTTCCCATCCAAAGGTAAGATTTTCTCGGCGGCCAAACACAGTCATTTCTTTTCATGTTTTTCTTCGTGCCTTTTCTATACCTTACCTGCTCTTTGGAAAATCACATTTTCTTTTTATTGAAGAACTGTGCGCAGTTTTGCTTGAATTTCCATGGCGTCGACGATAATCAACGCGCCGAGCGCGATGAAGGGCTTGGATTGCCAAATCTACGTCGGTCTCAGGCCGTCGTCGGTGACCGCGAAGAGCTTTAATTGTGTTCGGGCTTCTTCAACCAAGGCGAATCCTGGCCGTCGATTGACCGTGAGAGCGAGCCAATCCCATAGCGGGCCCTTTGAGAAGCTGGGACTGAGCGACGCTGAGTGCGAAGCCGCAGTCGTCGCCGGGAATGTGCCGGCTGCGCCGCCGGTGCCGCCTAAGCCCAAGGCACCTGCCGGAACTCCCGTGGTCCCTACGCTTGTGAGTCAAAGTCGTGAAATTTAATTGGTTTTTCCATTAGATGCTTAAACGATATTTACAAAAATTCAGAATTTCTAATGTGAACATAGTGAGCTGATAATTAGTTATAGTAAGCATGAGCTGTGATTTAGTTTGGAGTTAAGAGTTATACTTGTAGATTAGTTCCTGGGAAGCTAATTTAGTTGGTTTATTCAATTAACCACACAAATGGGATAATCAAAATAGAGCAATTCTAGGTATGACCATTGGTTTCAGTGGACAAGTGCACCAAAGGATAAAGTTTTTAGGGAGACTTATAGAGGGATAATTAATTTTTAGTGGGTTTAAATGAGAAAAATGTAAAATGTTGTTTTTAGAGGTAAAGTTAAAACAAGAAAAAAAGAAAAGTTCACTGGGGCCGAACTTAGGCATGGTTGGCTCCGCTCCTAAGCCAATGTTTGTTTTGGCTGCCGAAAAGAACTGTCAGGTGACGGTTTGACAAAAAGTCTGACTAATTGGGTCCATTGTCAGTTATGATATATGACATTTTTAATGTATATAATTATTTGATTGTTCTTTTTAGGATTGTGTTTGTATGGGGTGGGTCATGTCTATGAGTGTTTTTGTTTTTCTTGTTCATTGACATTGTTTTTTGTGTCAGCCGCTAAGTCGGCGGCCTCGTCGGAATCGGAGTTCGCCTGCAATAAGGGCAGCATTTCAGGAAACAACCTTATCACCTGCCAATTTAGTCTACCCACTTTTTATTCATGAAGGTTCGTTATTGATTATGCCAATTGGACATGAGTTTTTCCTTTCAATTCATGTGCTAGGAACCTAATTCTCATGGCCAAACTCAGCAAAAGAAACTATCTTTATTGAACATTAATGGTGAATTGAAGATACAAGAACTACAAGAACAATAAACTTGCAGTATTCGAGATACTAGTGAACTCTCCCATAGGTTTCCCCAATTTCCCACTAAATCGTCCATACCCCTCATTAGTTACTAATCCTTCTATCTATGCTACAAATTCTTTTTAACAAACTCTATCGAACTACTAACAAAGTTAGCCCAGCTATAGGCAGTAAGTACTATCATTTACAAGCTAATGAACCAACTATCATGTACTTCAAAAGCTTTTTTCTGTACTTATTGTTTGGTCACCTTGTTATTTTTGCGAACCTTGCAGGTGAGGAGGACACACCTATTGGAGCCATGCCGGGATGTTATAGACTTGGGTGGAGACATGGACTTGTGGAAGAGGTGATAATGATATCCTCTAAAAATTTTTCTCAAGGAATTAGCTTTGATATTCTGTAGTTGTTCTATGTAATCCACTTATAAGACTTTCTCAGCGTAGAGTTACTGAAGGCACCGAGAAAGAAATAAAAATGGTCAAAGTGATGTTATATAGTATGATGAGATATATAAGCACCTCGAAATGTATGCCATGTCTATATTGTGACGTTAAGAAGTTCTATAAAGTCAGTATATGTATTTTCATAATTCTTTGGTGCGAATAGATATTTTTGTGAAATTATTTTGCATAAATTATCTTATTATTTCTTTGCTCATTTTCAAGCATTTGGAATCACTCTTTAAGCCTTGTTTGAGCAGGTTTCAAAGGCTCGATCTTATGGTGTTAATAGTATTGTGCTTTTCCCCAAAGTTCCAGATGGTTTAAAGGTACTTGCTCTCCCTTTCTTCATGTCAACCTTATGTTTTATAGCATTTCATAGTTCGACTGGTTTTTGTCTCTTAGTCTCCCACAGGAGATGAAGCATACAATGAGAATGGTTTAGTGCCTCGCACAATAAGATTGCTCAAGGACAAATTCCCT